>JAXIVD010001314.1:0-40000 GCA_036785275.1 Cancer borealis | reverse complement strand
TACAAGTGTGTTCATATATACTTTAGCTATACTACCACCACCACCACCGCCACCATCAACAACAACAACAACAACAATAAAACATCGATTGAAAACTATCCATAATGTTCAGCTTTAATACTAATAAGATGGGTTAGGGAGCTACATAGTACTCTGAAATCCACGGTCATTAAATCTTCAACAAGTTCTGAGCTTAAACTATTCTGCCACAGGAATTTGTATGCGGTCGGTCGGGCGGTGCATTCTGGTGAGGTTACAAGAGCTAGAATGCTACTGGCGGGTCTCTGCTCCATCCGTCTCCACTCGACTCCACACACATAGAAAGAAAGAGGGATGATTAGCAAGGATGAGAGGAAGGAGAGGCATGAAAAACCGATTGGAAGGAAGGTTCAAGGCAGCTGGTGATGGATGCCTACGTAAGGGAAGAGGAAGGGGAAGGAGGAGGAGGAAGAGGAGGAGGAGGAAAGGAAGGGTAATTGGTGGAGATGGAGGCAGTGTCAATGAAGGAGGAGGAGATATATTGGTAATGTTATTGCCGGTTACGGGAAGAATTTGTGGGGGGAAGAAATAGAGACGTTCAATATTTAATGGCAGAATACAGAATAAGAGAGAGAGAGAGAGAGAGAGAGAGAGAGAGAGAGAGAGAGAGAGAGAGAGAGAGAGAGAGAGAGAGAGAGAGAGAGAGAGAGAGAGAGAGAGAGAGAGAGAGAGAGAGAGAGAGAGAGAGAGAGAGAGAGAGAGAGAGAGAGAGAGAGAGAGAGAGAGAGAGAGAGAGAAGAGGCTGCGGTCAGAGCGAGAGCTTTACTCAAGAATGAATAATTTGGCCTCGAGTCCTTGCAGTAGATCTTCTTTTGTTATCTTTAGCAAGTTGCGCATCACGATGATCAGTGATTCTACTGTTCTCCTTCTTCCTCTCCTTCCTCTACTCATCATCATCATCATCTTCATCCTCTTCCTTTTACTTCTATTTTCTTCTTATTTCTTTCTTATCATCACGTACTTATTTACTTGTGTTTCGTGTAAATTGAAAAGTGTGGAAGAGCTTATAGCAATGTTAAGACTATAGTTGTATTAATGATGTAAGTATAGTATGTAAGTGTGTATCGAATATATGAATTTAAGAGGCAAAATATAGTACTAATTAATAAACGATATTCCTGGATATTATGCATTAATCTACATGGATCAAATTATAATCAAACAATATATTTGGAGCGTCTTAATTTCATGCACGACTATTTTTAAACTTTTCTTTCTTGTCGATCTGGGTACGAGAGAGAGAGAGAGAGAGAGAGAGAGAGAGAGAGAGAGAGAGAGAGAGAGAGAGAGAGAGAGAGAGAGAGAATGATATATAGAACACAACAAATTTCTCTCACATAAGTTTGCCGGATAACATAACATAACATAACATAACAGTTTTAATATATTTTGCCGGATATCTGGTTCTCAGTTTTTTTTTTATCAACGCCCACAAGTGAAAAATCTTGACTTGAGGAAGATACAGTTATAACCCACATTTCCAACGCGAATTATAAGCCTCACTTCATTTGTGCGCCTTAAGTTAGCGAGTGTGATGGTTAAGTGAGAGGCAAGGACGGAAAAATTAGATCAACAACCTTCCTTTCCCCTTGTTACTGCGCACACACACACACACACACACACACACACACACACACACACACACACACACACATGATTTTAAACTGATGAAGCCAGGTCACGCAAGAACTTTGATATATGTGAAATTAATTTTGGCAAATGGATCTCTTAAGTTAAAAAATAAACTATAAATAAAAATGTGGATGAGTGAAAAGAGACCCCGATGGGAATATAAAAAGAAGTAATCGATAAAGCAAAAGAAGAGTAACATATAAGTGGTGAATAGACGATTATCTGTTTGTATGTATGTATGTGAAGAGAGTCGCTGGAGAGGGATATCAACTATTGACGATGATGAAAGAGGATGAGGATGAGGATGTGATCAAGACTGCATGGAGTGTATGGTACTAACAGTGGTCTAGTCAATTCACTGTTAAAAGGTACATTACGTTACCAAACTGGAGATGACAAGAATAGCAACGAAGTCGATACCGAACATCAAAGAGTTGCAGTGCGGAAAAAAAAATAAAAGAAATAAAAAGAAAAGAAATTAAAGACTTTAGCGGAATAGAGAAAGAGAAGATTCAATCATGAGTATTGAAATTGATACGAGAACTACTACTACTACTACTACTACTACTACTACTACTACTACTACTACTACATAAGTACACAAACATACCCGTCTCATGTAAGGGCTGAGTGGTTCGTCAGATGCATTAGCGGCAGCAGCGGCGGTACTAGCAACAGCCGCACCACCACCTAAACCAGCTGCGACACCTGCTGGAGTAGTGGTGTTGGTGGTAGCGGGGCTGGAGTCTCCTTTAATGTCAAGGCCGAGCTGGTACTTCTCCGAAACCTCCTTGTTATTGTTATCGTTATTGTTGTTGTTGTGGAGATCGTGATGGTCTTCGTCGTGGAGTTGGTGAGGCAGGATGGTGTAGGAAGGTTGCTGGCTTATCACTGACGGGGATCTGGTGATGGTGAAGACGCCATCCCCGTCAAATACCGTCTGTTTGTAGGACGCAGAGTTCGGAGCGCGCGTCTTCACCATATCGCTGCGGGGGATAACTTGTGTCTGCGGCTGTGTCGGTGGTGGCGGCGAGGGAGAGACAGCAGGGGGTAAGAGGATGCCACTGTGTCTATTACTACCCTTGCCCTCACTCATGCTTCCTCCCCCGCGTGGGCTGAGCAGGATCTGTACTGTGGATAGTGGCGAGGAGGATGCGGGCGGAGACGAGGAGGCTGCAGGGGCGGTGAGAATAATGGCTGGGGTTTCCGTGTGTCGTGTCCTGTCCTGCTCCTCCCACCGCGTAAGGATAGAGGTGGAATCAACAGCACCACTGATTGTTAATGGAGGCGAGGTAGTGGTGGTAGAATCATTGATAGTGGGAGTGGTGGATGGGGTACTGACACCTATCTTGGCTGTCTCGCTTAAATGTCTTCGGTAAAGGGAATACATTAGCGTGGAGGTGGAGGAGGAGGTGGAGGTGGAATGTTACAGCAATGCACTTAAGAATACAGTAGAAGGGAGGTGATGATGGTTACAAGACTTTCACACATCACACACACACTCGCGCGACATGTGTGTGTGTGTGTGTGTGTGTGTGTGTGTGTGTGTGTGTGTGTGTGTGTGTGTGTGTGTGTGTTTGTGTGTGCGTCTACGTATGTGCGTGTGTGTAAGGTTCCATTACATTGTAAATTTATCTGGACCAACACCACACATTGATCATCGTCCGTGTGTGTGTGTGTGTGTGTGTGTGTGTGTGTGTGTGTGTGTGTGTGTGTGTGTGTGTGTGTGTGTGTGTCTCAAATACACTCACTTAATTAGGGGCTTCCGTTGATATAAAAAGAAAATAAGAAAAAAGATAAAAAAAAATAGACACCAAAAAATCGTGGCGTTTCTACACAAAAAAAAAGAAAAAGAAAAAAAAGAGTTAATTCCACGTCATTTCACTACACACGCCGAGGGAGGGAGGGAGGAAGCGATTCAATTTTCTTTTAATGTTATTTCTATTATTACTACCATTGATTTTCTAACAGTCTATGTAGTAAATACGTTAATCGTGTCTATGCGTCGTCCTCTTTTTATAATCCTTTGTTTGTATAGTCCCTTTTATCTTCCTTCTTTGTGCTTCCTAATTGCCACTCGATTATGCTGGCGTGTGGAACTTTCTTGAGCCTCACTCGGGAGTTGGCCGGAGCAGAGGCAGTAGCACCCTCCCTATGAGACAGCTAGAGGGCAACTGAGCTGTCTGAGCACTGAGCAAATTGAGTTGAGGGAGGACCGAATAGAGGAAGGAAGTCCGAAAGTAAGCATGATCAGTCTTTTACGTTGACAACCATGACTATGCTATTGTTATTACGATGAAAAAACACCGATATTACGTAATTCAAACACACATGCGCGCGCACGTCTTAAATGTCACAGTGTAAAAAATATAAAGGAAGAAGAGGAGGAGAAAGAGGAGGAGGGGGAGGAGGAGGAGGAGGAGGAGGAGGAGGAGGAGGGGGAGGAGGAGAAATGTATCCGAAGCATGGGAACTCAGGTCATTGAGTATGCAATCGAAAAATAATAATAATGATAATGATAATAATAATAATAATAATAATAATAATAATAATAATAATAATGATAATAATAATAATAATAATAAACAATTGCAATACTATGTCAGTAAATCAAAGTAATAGTGTAATGGTGATAACATGCGCAGGTGACGTGATATCAGATTATAGGTAGAGTCACGCAAGGGGGAAGAGTGAACAGTGTGCGTAAGGTGTCAGTTTGTGAGAGTAGTGGATAAGGCGAGGATGTGTGTGTGTGTGTGTGTGTGTGTGTGTGTGTGTGTGTGTGTGTGTGTGTGTGTGTGTGTGTGTGTGTGTGTGTGTGTGTGTGTGTGTGTGTGTGTGTGTGTGTTTAGTAATGTAGTGGTAATAACAACAATACCTGCAAATAATAATAATAAAACGATTGAATTAATAGATAAATAAATTAATAATGATGATAATAAAAAGAAAAATAATAATAATGATAAAATCAAAAGCTCCCAATACAGTCTAACCTTCCTCTAACAAATAATATGACAAATGACAATAAGAAGAGACAAACAAAATAACGAAAGAGAATAGCAAAGTAAATATCAAAATCAACAAAACAATGATAAGAAAAACACACACACACACACACACACACACACACACACACACACACACACACACACACACACACACACACACACACACACACACACACACACACTATAGGAATACAAATAATGATAATGATAATCACATTTGTCAGTCAAAAATATAAACCATTATTATTATCTTTACCTATTAAATTGTTGTAAGAAGTTCCCTCACCACCACCACCACCATCATCATAATGATGAATAAATACCATAATAATAATAATAATAATGATGAATATGAAGTGATGGTAACAGGAATAATGAAAATATATCCTGTATCTTATTTTTTTCTATATATATATTTTTTAATATTTGCTATTATAGTAATGATGAAAATAAGTCCAGATTCGTGTTCAGCATGACCTAAAGCATCATTGTAAAAATTTTCATGAGATTCGGAGGTGTTGAGTTTTCGCGTTGCACAACAAGAGTAATTTTCTGGGTGGACAACAGGGTATATTAGCTGCGGTGCCACATCTATTACGAAACCAGACCAAATACCATACACACTCGCTAATACTATATACTTTATATAGTATTATAGTATACATAGTATTAGTAAAGTATTATAGTAGTATAGTATTAATTATTGGCGAGTGTGTATGGTATTTGGTCTGGTTTAGTGATACATTTGCCATCGCCCCTAATATCGCCAGTCGTAGTCACTGAAAGTTTAGTCTTCCACGGGAATGGAAGGGAACACAAACAGCAATGGACCCTAGGGTCCGTGCATATGTTGTATTCTTATTGTGTTGCTGAGTGTTGTTTTGATTTCCGACACCAGCACTGCTACATCATGTGTGTGTGTCACTTACCATGGTCTGGAGGATCACGCGCTAGACTCGTGAATGCTGTGCCATGTGATTCTGATACCACACCGTTACCATCACCTCATATTCATTATTATTATCATTATATTATTTATTCATCATTATGGTGATGGTGAGGCTGTAGGAAGGATATGTAAGTAAGCACGGTGCACACACATACACTTACACATACATAGGACGTGGGTCCTATAGATGATCGCAACAAAAGCACCAACATCAAAAAACAATAGCGCCAACAAATCTTTTTCCCCCAACATTCATATCTGTCAACAAGGGCTTCAAGATTCCTTACGCTCGCTTCCCTAATCCTCCTCCCTCACCCACTCTTTCTCTCTTCACCTTTGTCTTGCGTGAGGAGAGCTCTTTCTTATTCTTTCCCTGCCATCAATAGTCTATCCGCAGCTGGCTTAAGGAGTAGAAAGAAGGGAGTGAGAAACGCTGGGAAAGGAAGGGGAGAGGAGTTAATCTGGCTACCAGTGACCCAGCCAGTATGTATGTATGTATGTATGTATGGAATTGGTAGTAATATGGTATGGGATTATTACCATTGTTATTATTATTGTTATGATTGTACGTTCATATGTTGTGACTGCCTTCATTATTTATTATTAACTATTCCTTATATCCTCTTCCTTTTCGTATTTATCATGACGTATAATTTCCTTCACATTTATGCTGATGTTATTTTTCTTACTTATATAATAACATAAAACAAAGGAACGGGAAGGGGAAAGAAATGTTAGAAGCGTTAGAGTAAAAATCATTCGTCCCACCATTGCACTAAACAAACTAAATTATGTTTGTTAATTCAGAAAGTCCACATTTCCTCAAGAGATATATTGTACTGTTTCAATTTGGTTTGATTTCATTGGTTTTCTATCGTCATGCGGCACATACGATAATAGCAATAAATCTTGCGAGGTATGTGAAGAGAGAGAGAGAGAGAGAGAGAGAGAGAGAGAGAGAGAGAGAGAGAGAGAGAGAGAGAGAGAGAGTGTGTGTGTGTGTGTGTGTTTACCACGAGACAAGGTTACATAACTTTTATCGAATACTATAACAATCAATGGCTCGGTTTTCTGAGCCTTGGTTCCAGGAAATGTGGGGTCACGCAGTAGACTCCTAACACACACACACACGCACGCACACGCACACGCACACGCACACGCACGCACGCACACACACACACACACACTTAAGAAAAAGATAGTGGACATAGAAATATAGATGATGATGATGTGGAGAATGTAGGAAGAGGAAAGAAAGTCTATATTTTTAAGGTGTCATCAGAGCAAGCGCACTAAGAAATAACTCGATACTGGCTGCCATGGTGACATACATACATACATAGACACACATTAACCTCAACACACACACACACACACACACACACACACACACACACACACACACACACACACACACACACACACAGAGTAAAGTAAACATACCAAGGAAAGAAATTGATATCAACTTGATGTGCTTTTCACTGGTTAAGGAAATGACTTAATTAATCAACAATATTGTGTGAAAATTACCTAGTTTGTCCATTAAATTAAAACAATAAAATGTTAATAGAGATTGGTTTCTATTTTTCATAGTTAATAGTAACAGGTATATGCTCTAAACACACTTATTACTGTTACAATGTAGGTTACAAATGTAATGAAAAATTGAAAATAACCAAAAATTTAGAAACATTCTTTTTCGTTTTCCTTCTTTCTCTTTTTTTTTTTAAACTTTTTTTTTTTTCCCTTAGCCGGTACCCTCTTAATGGAAAAAAAAAAAAAAAAAAAAAAAAAAAAAAAAAAAAAAAAAAAAAAAAAAAAAAACATATTGGTTATAAGTAAATTTTTGATTATTCTACAAATCATTAGAATTCAATAATGCCAGTGTGAAACTACTACTACTACTACTACTAAAACAACAACAACTACCATGCTACTACTTCTATGTCAAAAGGAATACAAATTTGTGATAAAAACAAAATATATCATAAATAATCAATGAACCCATCTATCTATCTATATACCCAGGCTGTTATCCCTTTAAATGTAGGTAGCTAAGACAAGGTACGCCAGGGTTCATGGAGACATTACTCTCCTCCTCCTAGTAGTAGTGATGGTCCTTATCTCATTCCTATAAAAACAAATTCCATGTAGTTATGTTCATTTTCATGCTGCATATTAGCTTCTATTTCCTCCTTTCCTGTCAGCCTCGACTGGAGGGAGGAGAGGGTGGGGAGGAGCCTTACCCTGAACTGTCCTCTACCACTCACTCCTGTTAAAATAGTGTAGTATATCTCAAACAGCCTCGCAAACAGGGGCGTACTAGGGTACCTACATGGCGGCTAGGGGTAACCACTAGAATTGCCTCACCCCCTTCTCCCTCTCAGGAGTGGGGGTGGGAGGGGAGAGTAGCGAGCCTAATCAGCTGGGGAGTTTGGGGAGATCCTGTAAACCAGGATTGGGTACAAGTACAAGTACATGTTCTTGTACTTGTACTTGGAGTTTAAAATGTTACTTGTACAAGTTCCAACAGGTACAGTAAGCTGGCGGACGTGTGTTGACTGCTGGATCACGTATATATAAAACTAAAATTGAGATTTTTACTATGCAAAGAAAAGCAATTATATATACTTTAAAAAATCGACTGAAATACCTAACCATTTTCTACTTAAACATTTGTTATATTTGATTCGTATTTATTTCATGAAAAATGTTTATTTCTAAGATGAATTATAAAATTGAAAAACAGAAGGAAAGCTGTTGTTATGCATTATGCATTATATATTTAGCCATTAACAGTACAATATATCAAAGGAAACAAACACAAAAAGTGGAATTTCATTCCAATACATTCAACAAAACTACATTCATGAGCTTCAGCAAATTATGGGATAAATAAATTGGTAATTCTTGCTCTGAGATCCTTCTTAAATTGAACATAACCAATGTGTTCAACTTGCATTCCTACAAAACCAATTATTGAGAGTAAATAATGCATTGTCTCAAGTGTTATGAAAACTTATGATAACTTATGTATTTATACTGAATAATAATTTTGGTAAAAATATGATGAGGATGTAGTGAAGGTTAAAAGTGTCAGACTGAACAAATATGACCAATCTTGATAACAAAATGTAAACATAGGAATGTCAATCTTAGTAGCATTGATATTGTTCAAAACTAATTATTGGTAACACTAATATTTACAGTTACAGTCTTTTCAAGCCTTTTCCAGTCATCCCTAAATGCCTTTCATCTATTCAAATTCACTATGACAAACTTTCAGATTTCATTAAATTCTCTGATTGCTTTGTCTTTCTGTTCATCTCTCTAACTACCATCAATGGCACACATTACACTTGACTTCCTCAACTCACTAAGACGGTCTTTTACCTCTACAGTATCCATAATTCTTTCACAAACATCTGCTCCCAAATCTCAAGGAAGGATAAAACATGAAATAAATGTCAGACAACAGTATACGTACAATCATACTTTCCCCTTGTCTTCTTTTCTTTTCAGTATGCATTGGCCTTGTGTTTGGGGAGGAATGCAAAGTCAGCCGGCACTGGTCCCAGGAGCATCTCACTGTCAACAAAGGAAAACAAGGGTATGAACACTTTCATCTAATGCACTACTAGAAATACCTTAAAAAAGAGAGAGCGAGAGGCTAACTCACCTAATCTTGATCCAATCGTTAACACTCCGTGAGGCCATAAGGGTTTCCAGGTCGTCCCTTCCCTTGTAGGCGAGTGGCTGTTGGTTGATGCGTTGGGTGCTCTCCAGGAGGCCGACGGGGATGTAGCGATGCAGGAATGACAGCCACTCCAGCAGGAACCTTCGGGTCTTCTCCACACCCTAGAATAAAAAAATGTGGAGTGTGTGTGTGTGTGTGTTTAATATTCAACAGTAATAATAACTGTAACATAGAATAAGGAGGGTTTATGGTAGAATGTTTAAGCAAATACCATATCTACTATGCATATAATTATTTCACACATAAACACATGCACACACACACACTGAAAGAAAAGAAAGAAAAATCCCCACACACATACACACACACATACCTCATCATCACTCCCCCAGTGTTCCATGCCAAAGTTAGTGAAGTCCCGCAACATGTCCAGCCTTTCAGTGGAGGTGATGTCCCAGTGGCGCTGTTCCTTGATTTCCTTGAACACCCACGGCTTGATGAGGGCGCCTCGGGCCAACATTATACCTGACCCAACACAACCAGGGAAAACGTAATGCAGAAGTACATTTAAAAAATTTCTACACAAGCTATACTAAGGGAAGAAAAAATATAAGTACAGTAATTGCATGGAATTACTGAGCTATAAAATCATAGACACCTTTCAGCTATACACACCTGAAACCCCAGTGTTCTTGATGCAGGCATTATAATCTTCATAGGAGAGCACATCCCCATTACCAAACACAGGCAAGGGGTCGGCTGCCGCTGCACACTGTCCCACGTAGTCCCAGTCAGCCAGCTTCAGGTATCGCTGCTCCCTTGACCGCCCATGAACCTACAAAAAACATCATCATCATCATCACTGGGTATATGAGGTTGTATAGAATTGAGGAGTAAAATGTATCAGTCATGAGAGGAAAATGACGCCACCCAACACCCACCGTCACCATGGCAACGTCCCACAGCTTGGCCCGTTGGATGAGGTTGTGAGCCACCTTGGTGTCGTGATATACAGCTGTGCGCATCTTGAGGGTGAGTGGCCGGCTCAGTACTTGTGTCATGCCTCTCACCATCTGCTCCAGGCATCCTTGGCGACGCATCAAGGCGCTTCCCCCACCCTGCAGGCCAAGGTAAAGGATGGAGATAAAAGGGAATAAAATAAATAAAAGGATGAAAAGAAAAAAAAAAAAAAAAAAAAAGAGAGAGAGAGAGAGAGAGAGGGGACACATCATATACCTAACAGATAATAGATGGACAACAAGAAATTTCACTTCCTCGACCAATAATAATAATAATAATAAATAGTAATACAGACCTGTTTATAGATGAGGTCAATAGGACAGCCCATATTGATATCCATGAAATCAAAGTCAGTATTTTCATCTAGCAGCTGCGCACACTTGGTCATCGTCTCTGCATTACTGCCACACAGCTGCCAGTCAGGGAGGGGAAAGGGAAGGAATGAAGGCAAGCAGGCATCTGTGATACAATACACATCATCACAAACTAGAAATAGATACAATACATGGATCCAAATACATTAATGCGCTACATTTATACCAATTTCCCAAGATTATTTTAATATCCGAGACCTCCAAATGACTGTCTTCACCTGTATGCCAAAGCAGTCCTCCGAGGCATGTCTCTTGACCAAGGCCCACTCGCTAGGGAAGCCTTGAAGCAGGTTGGTAGCGAGGGCCATCTCCCCACAGGTAATATCAGCACCAAATTGCTTACAGATCCGTCGGAATGGCAGGTTCCCCAAGGTGGTAAGGGGTGCCAGGTAGGTCTTCCCTCGCCAGTCAATCTGTGGTATAAGGTTGGATGAAGGACAAGAGATAGAGTGAAAACGCATCAATAGCATTAGGAAGGAAGCTACATGAATCAGAATGATGCTAGTGATATATAGTGTAATATGTGGAAATTTTGAAATATAGAAATGGTCTGTAGAGTAATACCTTGATTTTTCAGACTAAAATGCGGGGGAAATCCTGTCCTAATTTGATAAGAATCTTTATTTATTTCACAGGGAAAATAAAGTACAGGGCATCCTCATTTTCCTGGACTTAAAATGAAGGGAAGATTATATGATCAATCCAAAGACTCACACGGCTCCTTCTCTCTGAATGCATAATAAGTGTTGTGGCAAGATGATTGGCATTCATGTGAACGAGCTGGTAGATTAGTAGTAAGCATTGTGAGATCAGCTAATCAAGATCACATGTTTTAAAATATTTTCTAATAGCACAAGAGATGGTTACTCTTACTGTTTTCTTCCTCCTCTCCCCTACAGTTGGCTTCACAAGGTCTTCGTTTGATGTCGGGCCAAGGCGATGCGTCTCCCCACCTCCCTCAGAACCTTTCTCCTCTCCATTAACAACAACAACCTCTGCATCACCCTTCTCTCCACCATCCTTGACCTGTTCTGGGCTAGACTGGGAAGGTGTGGTTTGGTTTTGATCAGCATTTATTACTGATTGTTCCTGAGGTTGACTGTCAGTGGAGGGGGTGACAGAGGCATCAGGTTTGGTATCAGTGGTTGGTGTGTTGGTTTGAATTCCATTGGTGTCAGTGGTAGTGGTAGTGGTAGTGGGTGGGGTGGTAGTGGATGTGGAGTCAGTGGTAATGGTATCTGCAGAACTAGTAGACTTGTCACCATTCTCTGTTTTGTCGGGTTTTTTGGCTGTCTGACTCTGGGCCTTACGATTGGCTTCCTTTGCCTTGGTGAAGTCATACTGTCGCTTCCTCAACAGATACTGGACCTGCCGGGGAAAGGAAAGGAGTGGTTAAAGCTTATAATGTTCTTGACCTCTTAGCTTGTAATTTTTCTGGATCCTGTGTGTGTATTTGTTTGATTCAGTACATTGACTTTGGACAAATTGGTGTGTGTCCATAT
This sequence comes from Cancer borealis, assembly GCA_036785275.1. Classification (NCBI taxonomy): domain Eukaryota; kingdom Metazoa; phylum Arthropoda; class Malacostraca; order Decapoda; family Cancridae; genus Cancer; species Cancer borealis. Next base: position 27,779 of record JAXIVD010001314.1, on the reverse strand, counting down.
CATGAAAAAGAAATCAAAAGAATGGAGTGGTTTTGATAGACAAGACAATGTTATGAAAATTAATCTCACACTATCACTGAAGAGAAAGGTAAAGGTATATAATCAGTGCATTTTACCTGTTCAAATATCTCTCCCTCAGAGTCTTACAGCATCAGACCTCAACAAAATATGAACAAAAAACATATATATAGATTTTTGTTGTGCTTTACCCAGTACCCTTTTAATGTATAATAAAATAAACAAATAAATAAATAAATAAATAAATAAGTAAAAAGTGACTGGAACGTCCCACCACCCACCTCTTTCTTGAGTGTGTTGCTGACGGCTGGGCCAGACAGTCCGTCGGGCCGCTGCTCCACTTTGTTCCTCTCCCCTTCAATGTGGTCGGCACCAAACCTGTGCACACACCAGGGAGGGAAAGACATCATCAAAGGGTGAAGATAAAGTGGCATTTCATTACTATTTTGAAGGTAGATTTTATGGTTAAATGGATAGGACTTTAACACACATGCTCACCGGCACACCAGGCCATAGTGACATCTTCCAAAGGTGCGGAAGTTATGGCACTCTGGCCTGAGATCAGCTGACTTGGCACTCATGAAAGCTGACAGGTCATGCATGAAGTGACACTTGGGGTAGGTGCAGGAGGAGGCCACGTCATCCCCCTTCTCAAGGCACCAAAGGGCACGGCACAGCTTGGAACCCCTTGGAGCCTTCACTAACTTTGGCCGGTTCTTGTGTGTGCCTGGAAAAAAATTGGTACTGGATGAGTGATGGATGGAGGAGATAATAATGGTATGGATAAAGGGAGGAAGAAAGAAGGGAGGGAAGAGGCAGGAGTAATAATGAGGAAAGAAAGGTAATTAAAATTGGCATACACATGGGACTTTTCTTTGAGCATCTTCTGTTTCTTCATAATAGTACTCATATTTGATTCTTTTTGTGGTTGCTACTGATTGGCGTTCACATTTGATTACTTTCATGTTATTCTTTTCAGTTTGCTAACTCTTTATAACTACTATATTTTCTATGCTTGTTTTAAGTTTAGTACAATTTAACCTCTTTCATTTTTAGCTCTTGGTCAGCTTCAATTTGTTTTCCTTCAAAATCACATCAAATTCACTGTCTGCCTCTCTCTGTCTGTATGTCACTTGTACTTAATTAATTATCTATATAGTATGTATCATATTTCTGTTTTTGCCTTAATACTACTATCCTGTACTGAACTAACCTCACCTGTAAGTTTCTGCTTCTTGCGTGGTGGCTCTGAAGTCTTGTCTGCCTCCTGTACAGTGGTAGCAGGTTTGCCATCTTCTTCCTTTGCCTCCGCCTTGGTCTCACGCGGCTCGGTGGGAATTATAAATCTAAAGAAAAGGAGAGTAAGTTGCGGGAAGGATGTAGTGCAGGAGTGCAGGAGACTGTTGTCTCAAATTTATCTTTCAATGTGTGTTAAACTACATATATATATAGCAAGATCTTTGTAAATTGTCTCTTACCATGATCCCTTCTAACCCACATCTGTCCTCTCCTCTCACATACTTACTCTTCTTTGATGTGAGCAACAACGTCCTTGATGTCAATATTACTCATCTTGTCTCAGTGATGTACTCCTCTTCTTATCTGCCAGTTACTGTTCTCTCTGCTGGAGAGAATAATAAGGTATTTCTGCACCACGACTAAATAGTTTCTCCATAACTCTTCACTATTATCACATTCACAATAGCTGCAACTCACTATAACGGCTTATAATAGATAGTATTTACTTAGTGTGAAGTTGTTCTTGTTCTTCTTGAAATATAATGATGCCACACTCTAGTGCCACACAGTCAGGTTCAAGGAGTCTATATAATCCTTAGTGAGGACAGTGTTGTTATTTTTGTTTTAGGGCTGCGAGGATCCCTTGGGGAACACTATGAGCCCTGGTGATGTCCTATGATGTTATCACAGGCGCGGTAGTTGACCTGTCCTCCTTAGGAAGGCACAGGTGAGGCGGATGACGACGTGATGCCGGAAGGGGTGGAGGACAGTGTATTGTTAGTAAACAAAACCACGTGTGAGTGTGACCAAATAAAACATATGACGAACAAAATGCGTACTTTTAATGGTAAAAATTCAGTTACTTTTAACCACCCACTTTTTTTGGACAACATTATTTTCTTCTGATAGATTGTGATGTGTTTTGAATTGATCTGATGTTGTATAATTGTCATTAATGTGTAGTTAATGATGTAAATATAATTGGACCGAATGCTACCCTTCCGAATCCCTTCCCTCCCTCCTTCCCAAGTCGAGCTGAGGTGTAACTTTTGAGGTCGTACTTAATCTAAGTTCATCCTCCACCTGAGTCTTGCCAGTGAACCTTTGATCCTCCAACATCCATCAATATGCCGCCCAAGTTCGATCCAACGGAGATTAAGACAGGTAAGGTGATGGATTTAATGTATTTACTGCAACATGATGACACGGGATCTCACTGCCTCAGATGTCATCCTGGGCTACATTGAATGACTCAATATTTATTACATTAACATTATTACAGATTGCATATACTTTTATAAACCTTTTCTGCGGTATTCCAGGCATGTATTGAGGTACATTATCAATTACTGTTATTGTGTCAGGTAATGTTTGGTATGATTTATTTTTCTACATTGCATTACCGAGTGTTTACACTAAGTCCTTTGAATATTAACTACAGTAATACTACATCAATACAAAAGTTACCTTAATCGGTTATAGTGTACACTCACCATACTCCAAAAACTAGTGATTTATGATAAGTAACAGATTGATACAAACTATTTCGTCCCCCCGCTATGGTGGTCTATTAGTAACATTATCCATTGCCTGCCGCACCAACCCTACGTGACCCTTCATCCAAGGCGCCTGTACACTTACATTGTTCAGGTGCAGTATTAGAAGGAAGATTAAAGGAGATTTTCCACCTGGCAGCCTTTGTGTAAGGCTCTCAGACTAAAAGTTTCGGACAAGATATATATATATATATATATATATATATATATATATATATATATATATATATATATATATATATATATATATATGATTTATTCTATATATTCTTGTTTTATGTTTATCTAGGGGCCGGAGTAACTTTTCGGATACAAAACATGAGGATAAAATAGTTTCATCCTTCAAAATAACAAAGTTAAGAGAGAAGCACAGACTGCTGGGGAGGCTTGGGTTCGGGACAGACATGGGTGGATGTTGGTTCACTGGCGGAGTCGTGAACGATTGGAGTGGGCTGGATAGACACGTGGTGGTTGCTGAGTCAATGGGTAGCTTTGGGGGGCGGTTGGATTAGGGTGTGGATGGGGATGACGGGTGGGATGGCTGAATGTTGGTTTGTTCCAGAACATAAGAAAGCTACAAAAGGCCCGGAGGCCTGTACTAGGTAGTTCCTGTTAATCCTAACCCCTCCTTATTGCCTACACCCACCTGTATTGTGAGATGGTGGTGTCTTGCTTGTGTCAGAGTAACTAACTGTGTGTTGGTGTCCACAGTATGTCTTCGGTGTGTTGGAGGTGAGATGGCCGCCACCTCCTCCCTGGCCCCCAAGATTGGTCCCCTCGGTCTGTCCCCCAAGAAGGTTGGTGATGACATCATGAAGGCCACCGGGGACTGGAAGGGCCTCAAGGTCACCGTTCGGCTCATCATCCAGAACCGTCAGGCCCGCGTGGAGGTGGTTCCCTCGGCCGCCTCCCTGGTCATCAAGGCACTGAAGGAGCCGCCACGTGACAGGAAGAAGGTCAAGCACAGTAAGTGTTCTTTCATTCCACACTTCATTGTTAACACTCATTACCGGCACCATTTAGTGTGAACACTAAGAACAGTACTGTTGTTTAGTCATTGAACACAGTAAGTGTTCTTTCATTCCACCCTTCAGTGTTATCACTCATTACCGGCACCATTTATGCCCAAGAAAAGTACTGTTGTTTAGTCATTGAGGTTAGAAACAGGTGTGAAACAGCAATCTTTTTGAGCGAGAGTATTCTAATTTGTATGGCGTAGGGATGTGGCGACCCCACCGCCCACCACCTAGTGGTGCAGTAGCCTTGTGTACTCCTACGATACAGGAGATTTAGGAGAACCAGGTTGAGACATGACAGCCTCAACGCTTCTTGACTTAATACTAGTAGCTGGTGGAGCTGTCCACCTCAACTCCTGCCTGTCTGGCTCAGACAGCAGGTTCAGCTGTCTGGAGCATCAGGTTAGTAACTTGAATACAATAGAATACAAACTATTGAGTGTGCAAGGTGTGTGAATATTGTTACTTAGGTTCTCTGCATGTCATGTACAGAAGTCCTTCAGTAACTTGAGCAAAACTAAACCTCATTCATTCATATCTATGAATGGGTGGGGTGTGCGTGCACCTTATCTTGGCTACACACTTCTGGGAGATGTGTTGGGTGTGTTGTAACATGAACTGTGTTGTGCATGATGTGTTTGTTGACAGTGTTATCCTTACAGTCAAGCACGGTGGTAACCTGAGCCTGGACCAGATGATTGAGATTGCACGTGTCATGCGGCCCCGTTCACAGGCACGTCAACTGGCTGGCACTGTGAAGGAAGTCCTTGGCACTGCCCAGGTAAGGTGACACCAGGCACCTGTCACACACCATCCTTTTAGCTTGATTTCTCTTTTCCTTGCATCTCATATAACACCTCATCCTTCCTCTGCAGCCACACTTTAAATGCACATCTCTTTTCCACTACAAGCACTGCTATCCTTCCTCGCCACATCATCAACTCATCTTGTACCATAAACCACCAAACCATTTTTATATTTCATCATGTTAAGTTTAAACCCAGTCTGAGTGAGTGCCTGATCTTGCATTTATCCCCCAGAGCATCGGGTGCACCGTGGAAGGCCAGAACCCCCACGAGGTGATTGAAGGCATTGATGATGGTTCAGTGGAGGTGCCCGAGGAGTGACCTCATCTGCCCTGACACGACCTTCAGCTCACCACCCTAACATTCCATGCCACTGTTGTACCCAGCCTCTGTGAGGCCAGACCACCTTGACCATTCCAGTGTGACTGTGTGTGTAGGTTCATTCCTCTACTGAGAGTCTGGGAATAAAGATGTATTGGAGGTTCAACTTTGGTGTTTCCCTTCACCCTTTCATGTACCTTTGTATGGGTTGACATGGATGTGCAGTAACATTATTAAACTTGCAGAAGAAACTTTCCTTCACTTCTGCACACAAGAAGTTAGCATGAGTGAGGTGGTGGTTCAAACATTCTTCACAAGTGTCTAGGTAATATTGCATCAATATCATCATTTTGAAAGGCAGGTTACATGGTTCAGACTCAACAAATGGTAGCTCACCATCAGGTTACTTGGTGGCACCATCAAATTAAAGGTCACTTCCATAATCCTGTAATGATAAATGGTGTTGGGAGATAATTAAATAAACATAGATTAATCTTTTTAATGGAGAGCAGGTGCAGGAAGGGACCAGCCACCTCACCTGTCTAATGCTGCCTCATCTAATTCACAGAAAACAGCATCAAGCGGCTGCCAACATTCCCATAAAGAAACCAATATTCTATTCTATAACTTACATTCATCTCAACTTTCTATGGCCAAACCCATACCTGTAGTAACAGTAGGTTGCCTCTTGTCTACTGGACAGCCGAGGTGAAGTAAAGGTTTGGTCATAGGAAATTATTTTGGACACATGCTCTGAATAGTTTGCAGAGCAGTCTTATTATGCATGTGAGAATTGAGTCTATGCTGGATCTTCTTGAAATACTGTACTACATTCTCTTGCTTAACAAAGGAAACAAACTGACCTTAGCTTTCAACTTCACCCCAACATATCATCCTTGTCAAAGTAACATGTTAATCTCACATCATTGTCTAATCTTTCCTAGCACACCTCTTGTTACACTGCCTTACACGAAAATTCAATCCCTCAATACTTCCTCTTCATTCCAAAACTTGCATCTCCAAAAACTTCATCCCAACTTCACATTCTCTATAAACAACCTCAACCAAAGTCTTCTTCAGTACCACTCTTCATGTCCTATACCGCCAATAAACATCTCAACCCATCTTCTACATCCTCAGTAAGTTCTAAATACATGTTAGTTAAGATTTGAAAGACAGACAACAGAGACAGACAGACTCACAAATATGAATAATTTGGGTTGTCAGTTAGGTCAGGTCAGGTCAAAGTTAAGGTTGTAAATAATATTATGTAGGGCAACCAACATCAGTTCATACACACTACAGTAAATATTTGTACTGTATGCTTCTTAAAATGGCCATTAATAATTTTTTTGCTTATGATTTATGCAAAAAACATAATATATACTGAGGGCTGTTTATGTATTATCATTATTATCCATAGTGGGACTGCAAGAATACTACCACCATATTCCCTCTGGGTCGTAAAAGATGACCACAAGGGACGGAGTGAGAGGTCTGGGAAGCCTCTGCTCTCTATTCTCCTACAAAAACATAAGGTGCAGAGGGCGAGGGGTTGAATAATGTGTCCTCGAACCCTAATCGCCTTGTGTTGGCTAGGGGATATAAGCCAGGTATATAGGTAGATTATTATTACTATTATTATCATCACTATCTGTGTTGTATGTTATAAGGTGCCTGATAAGTAATTTACAGCTGCTTCCTAAATATAACCTTGCCTCAACTCTGACCTTCCTTCATTGTATGGTGGGGGACTGACTGGTGTCTTGACATTATTCCCCTCAAACCATTACCAAAAAATAAACCACACGCACGCACACACACACGTGGGTATTTACAACTAGGTAAATACACCCACCCACACACACACAACGTTCTTAAAGCTACCAGCGACGGCCATAAGTAAACATTTCCTATGACATTTAAGTTTGGTTAATCCAGCACCAGACTGAAATTTGGTGGCTTTGAACACATTTGACCAATTATCATTATTATTATTATTATTATTATTATGCTATCATCACTTGCTGGGCATTTAATACTTAATGACATCACAACTCTAGACAGCAGATCCCAATGTTCAAGATAATCATTCCTCAAAATGAACTCTAACAGTAAAACATATAACTAAGAAAACATAACCAATTCCCTAACACACCCAACATTGATATACAGGTTGTTGTCGTGGCATCACTGCTAAGAGTGTTTATGAACCTCCTTGGATCAAGATGAGACGAGTCTTTCTCTCCTCTCATAGATGGGATAGAGTGGTCTGATCAAATTCAATTTTCACCTGTTGTCAATTCTACTCTCCCATTCTGTATAGCCCAGATAGTTTAGGTTTATTTCACCAAAAGAACTATACCTTCCATGTTATTATACTGAACATTAATGAAAACGAAACTGACTAATGCAAGATAAATTGAAGATTGAAATAAATGTTAAGGGTGTCAAATGTATCATAGCTAAGGTGATTAGGACACAAACAGAATTGCAGAAAGTGAGAAGACTAATACAGCGTACAGGAGTATGATCGATGCGCAAGGTGCAAGAGTGACATGGGAGTTTAGAGTGCTAGATTACACTAGAAAAAAGGAAGCAAGGAGAATGAGAGAATGGAGACTGATGTTATGACCATTTCCTGATGGAGTACTTAGGAGAAGGGTTCAGCTATAGGTGGAAAAATAGATTGACAGAAGAAAACTACATGCCTTTAACCTTTGACTCTTAGCTGTTTTTTCTCTCTGGGACAATACACAAAACACAATAAGGAAGCCTCTAGACTTGCCTCTATTACTGATTGTTTCCCTTACTGTCCCATTTCTGAGGACTGAACCCGCTGCCTAGGCTGACGAATTATAACACAGATATATAAGCATATAAACACCACCCATTCTTATGTAGGGAAACTCTACTATTTCCATCATGTGATACCTCAAACTGGCGTGTGTGATGCCGGTTTTACTTGACAATTTGCTTACATTACTTGATTACAATTCTCATGTCTTCCCCAATATGTTGAATGGTTTGATGTCCATATCTTGTTATCTTACCTAATACTTTTTGTAATGTTTGCAGACTGTGATTGCAGCAAGATTAAGCAAGGATGGATGAGAACATTTAGCTTAAAGGATTATGTATCACATTAATATCTGCATTTTGTATTATATTTTTTCTAGGAAAAATTAAAAACCTTGGTAGAATGCTATGTACCAAGAGTTCAGTTTGAGTGTCTTCAGCCACCAAATGACTTGAAGGAGTCTTAAATGGTGACTCCCAAAGCAAAGTTGAACCACTACTACCACCCCTCTCTCACTCCCACACCTCAGAACGTGTGTCTGCCAGAAACACAACTACTCTTCAAACTTAGCATAACAATAGTACACAAAAAGGGGATTATATAAGGCTTAAATACTAATTAATATGGCTCTTTACACAAGATACACACAAACATCTCTTAGTGACTCAATGACACCATAAAATCTTGTGGAACAAAAATTCGTATTTATATCAATAGATGATCAGTTTTATCAACACTGAAAATTAAACTATATAAAGGAATCTCTGTACCAAAGAGACAATCATCAATACATATTCAAAATGATCCTATGAAGGAGTCCATTATATACTAAATGGTTGCCAAGATTTATACTTGACTGGGCAAGAATATCACTGCCAAAGACAGGAATTCATACGTTAAACACCTATGTCCTCTCACTCAGTGGAGGTGTTCACAAGTGTTCATTCAGCTGCACTGCCGCATCTTTCCTCCTTCAAACAGAACACAACACACAAACACTCTTCACCTTCACCTGGGAGAGTCAACAATAAACTGAATGTTTTGGTTTGTGGCAGCAAAAATAATGCACACAATCAAGTTATGCATGAATTTGTTGGAGTTTGTTTAGCTACACTACAAACTAATTATACAGTAACATTTTGATTTTCCCAAGAAAACCCCCCAATAACTATTAACCGTATGGTTTGAAAATCATCCCAAGAGGTCAAGGTGTTGCATCTCAATGCTGTGTAAATGTGTGTCAATCCTTTCCCTTTGGGGGGACGTTCCTGGAGGGAACAAGGCGTCAGTCTATAGATAGTGTAAATATGTGTCAATCCAAAAATTGACTGGTTAAACTTACCATTAAAAATCAATGCATATAAATAACTGCCTTGGTACAGTGAGAGGCCAAAATGATGTAAACTTCATCTGAGGCATTGCTTAAACAAACTCAATCGAGTGTTTCAAGAATCATGAAACACCTGACTTGATGCCTTAGTATTCCAGATGAATGGTGGTCAACACAGCCTCATCCTTTCATCTACAGTAAAGTGCAGCTCTGGACCACGAATTAGGACCTATAACAAACATTACAGAACAAATCAAGTGCTGTGAGAGTTTCATCAAACCGTGAATCATATATAATGGTCATACAAAATCAGGATGGTCCAATTACCTTCCAGAATGAGTTACCATGAAGTAAAACACACCACAAGGAAGTCCAAATGTGAAGTGAAACCCTGGTGCCCCTTAGCTAAGTGATAACACAAACCTTGCCATAACACCACTCATCATTGGATTGCATGTTAGCGTGCTTGGGGCAGCTTCATGAGGTGAAAAGGGAGTATTGGGAGGTTGGGGAAGGTGGGGATGAGGCTGGCAGCAGGGAATTCAGGAGCAAGAGATGTTGAAGGTTGGAATCTAGGCAGCTTCCACCTGTGGTACCTCCATGACAGCTCCCTCCAGCACGCACCTGTGTAAGGGAATATATATGTTATCAATACAATCATCACAAGCACCACAAAAGTTCATACAGTGTCATCGAAACGTCAATACTTGTAGTCTGGGAATTAATCTGTGCACACTTTTCTGACATAGTTCCAGATTACTTGGAAAAGAGGAGCATGTAAACTTTTGATTCTCAGCTGAACGTATAGTATATCAAGCTTGGGGTAAGAGGGCTTGTGTGTGCAACGACTTGACCAGTAAAGTTAAAGGTCATGTTATGGACACCTAGTTTGTTAGTTGGCTTCATGTATAGTCCAATCACCTGACATTAATTGAAGGAGAATCGTGCAGTCTTAATAGGAAGAAAATTAACAAATCACACTCCAGATATTTACAAATACACTCCTGTCTTTCCCTCTCCTCAACATGACATAAGAGTCAATCCTCACCTGTGTAATATTGTCAGTGCTTCGTGTCTTGGATATGGTGACAGTAGCAGTAGTAGCAGCAGCAGCAGCAGCAGCAGGTCCAGTAGCAGTGGTGGTGGTGGAGGTGACAGCAAAGTGGTGGGGGTGGAGGGGTGCCAGGTGGGTGGTGTCTGTGGAGTGTCGCCGGTACTGGGGTGAACAGGTGGGTGAGATGCTGCTTGTCCCTGCCAGTCCTTCATCCTTCCCTCCTCCTGATCTCTCCCCTGCTGTGGTCAGGCCCTCCAGACCAGCCCACCTGCAACACCATCATAGTCTTTACTCTGTGTCTTGTTATGGTTAAGGGTTTTGTTTTGTAGAATGAATGAGCTGATGTGTGTGATGTGTGATGTGTGATGTGTTGTGTGGTGTTCAGCAACCAGGCAAGTGTAAGATCTTGATTCATATAACTTTAAATCATTCAAGAAAGATGTGAAATGTTTGATCAGAAAAAAATAATTGAAGTAATTTTGAATGTAATTTCTTAACAAGTATATCTGATGATTAAACTGTGAATTCGGACAATGAAAATTTACACACAGGTTGCATAAAAATTTTTGAAGTTGAAATATGAAATCATGCCTATCAACCCAATCTAAATCATGCACAATATTATCCAAGACCAACGACCATCCCCAACACTGGAGGTATGACACTCCCCAAAAATGACCTTCTCAGTACAAAAGTAATGTGTGTGCATTGAAAAAAAACGGAACACCATACTATAAACTTTGCAAACCATACAGTTGATCCAATTCCTCAATATATTTATGGGGTTCCCTTTAATCTGTAATAATTTATGACTATGTGCAAATTAAGATGCAATTGGACTAGACATTACCTCCTTATCCTTACACCCAGGCATCAAACAGCAGACTAAATCCTTGAAAACAGGTGAGGACAAAGGATCTACTAAGCATGCATCAACATTCTTACCAATTACAAACAAACAGTGGTACAGGTTAAGAACATAAGAACATAAGAAATGAGGAGACTGCAAGAGGCCAGTTAATGACCTACACGAGGCAGTTCCTTGTCCCCCACCCTTGGAATAATCCAATATTTAGCCATCCCACCTGTCATCCCTATCCATACTCTCATCCAACCGTCTTTTAAAGCTACCTATTGACTCAGCACTTACTACGTGCCTATCCAGCCTATTCCAATCGTTCACGACTCTGTTAGTGAACCAATATCTACCTATGTCTGTCCTGAATCTAAGTCTTTCTAGCTTGTACCCATTTCCAGGTTGACTATCAATAATCCGGCATGAGCAAACACCTAATTCTGGGTACAGCGCCATCAAAATATAAACAGAAACAGCTCCTCCAGAAAACAATGATGCACCAACTCAGGAAATTTGAAACTGCACTCTGAAATTCATGCCGGAAAACTGATGGAACCGGAATACTAATAGGCAACCTGTATAGCATAAGTTTTAATTAGCACAATGCATGCTATGAACCACCACTCAAACTATATGAAAATAGATCAAATGACAACTTTCTATTAAGCATCCAGTCACCAGATACAATTCAAAGGTTAGTTTAGGAATTACTACCTATACGTCTTGCACACATCACCACACCTTAACGCTGCCACACTCATTACTACTCTGCTTATCATCACTTTTGTTGTGCTTGTATTCACTTGTAAGGCTCTAGATTCAATACCTTCTTGCTAACTAAATCTCCTCGTTGTCTTTTTCCGAACTAATGGCAATCAGGACCAAATCATCTACATACAATACTTCCCTGGCAGTCTAATATCAAAGTCTCTTGCTAATGCTTCAAGTATTATTATAACTAACCCATGAAAGATGAAACTAAACTATGGTACTTTTTTTTACAAGGTATGGCAGATTTTTCTTATATTATTAAGCCAAATGAAGGTCACATGAGTTTGCTTGGCTGTTGTACGTGATTGTTATATAAATATCCCATCCATAAATAAACTGTCATATCAACAGTACTCATTTCAAGCCAATTCTTTTTTTGATATGCATAAAACCAACCTAAATATATAAGTGAAGAGCGTTTATGGAGTTCAAATTAGTACTGTAACACAAAAGTTGTCCTTCCTCCTTGCCTCCCCAAAATTCTAGACAATCATTTAATTTTACAAGACTTCTGGAGTTTCAATATCTCAATTTCAGTTTTGAAGATCCACCAATTGGTAAAAGCTTCCAATATAGTGTACTATATAAACCATAACTTCCATTCTACACACAGGATTAATGTCAGAATATGTTAGTTTGTTAAGTAAAATGCCAATAACTTCTATTCCCGAACACCGTTAGTACACACACACATACAAGGTAGTGAAATATACAGCCAAGCCTTTAAATAGTCCTGAAACAAACGTGTATGAAGCAGGCTGAACAACACAACCTGTAACACACAAGAAGCAGAACAAGCAACACAAGCACAGCAATAAACACATCCAGTACTCACAGGAGGGAGGGAGGTGGGGCCGCAGCGGGCCAGGAGGCACGGTGGGCCGAGTCTCGGGCCTGAACCCCCCCACCCCCCCGCCGCTCACACCCCACGCCCTCTGGTGCAGGAAGGACACACACATTATGTACACGCTGATGTACGCCCACCACACGCACACACCTCTTTGTGTAGCCAAACAATGCAAACAAACAAACACTCAACTTGTTAAAATACTGTACAATGAAATAACACCTTACACGGATCTATTACTGTACATTTCCTACCTACTCTACTAGCTCCAGTGGCATGTGTTTCTGTATCTTTACTATGCATTACAAAGCAGGTACAGTGAACTAACTGTACACTGAAACATGCTATCTGACATTCTTTCCTATAATATTTCTGCCATAACTCCCACCATACGGTAGATTTTTTTGCATTGCTAAAGTATAAGAATAATATTTCATCTCGTAAACCTATCAATACTAATGGTGGTGAGGTGAATGTGCAGTCTAACCTTGCCCAGAAAAAGTACTTTGGACGAAGGACGAAGATACAGTACATACTTCAGCTGTCATTTTACTATTAGGAAAATACTGCAGAGAGAAGCAATAACAATGCTATGGGTGACTGACTTGGTTTACATCCACAGTCTGACACCACGCTAATGCTACCAACATGAATCTCATATTTACGAACATCTTTGAAATACTTGGGTTCGTATTAAGAGATGTGAACGAGGAAGGAAGGAAAAAATCACCCTGGGAGTACACAGTGGTATTGAGATTCAGGGTAGTTGATTGCAAAGTATTAGAACACAGTCAAGTGTCGAATATAAGTCTTCATTGAAACTGTACTTGTATTTTTATCATAAATTGCACACTAATTTTCATCATGATTTCGACAGCATGTTATAAGACATAAATAAAGTTAGCCTTGCCTTGCCTTCCCTCTCCTTGCTTCCTATCTTTATTCTTCCTTACATCCACTTGTCAAATTAAAATATTCCATCAAACAAATGAGTGGAGATAAACTCTAGTTACATCTATAAAAAAAAATGTATCTAAAACTATCTGACCTTTAATTTCTGGAGACAATAAAAAAAAAAAAAAAAAAAAAAAAAAAATCAAGCTGATACAAGCATATTTGTGGGATTGATGGTACTTCATGCTTATCAACGGGTGTCTAAATGCAAGGGAAGGGTAAGGGGAGACACGCTATGCCTTCACATCTCTCAATATAACAACAAGGTCTTCAAAGGTTAATCAATGTTATCCAATTCATTACGTCACTAATCTTGTTTTTGATCCAAGTTTTATAAATGCAGTATGTCATGCACAAATAAGCATAGACTTTCTGTACATACTCTTTTTACTATTTATTTACCTTCATATACATGCTACTATCTAATCTCTATACTTAATAATAATTCTATAAATATAAATCACAAGTTGAAAAAAAAATATACTCTTCCTTTTGGCTCTATGAATTTAACTTTGGTTGTGTCTGTCTAAACGGGTATTTATATTATGTTTAAGAGTCTCCCTTTCCTGTCTTACCTGTCCAAGGAGGCAAAGGTGAATCCTGATCCACACTGGCTCCTGGACACTCTGTTAACGTCACACCTGAGAAAGATTAGAATATATGAAGTGTCGATTACAGAGAAAGAAAAACAAGGCTGTATGGGAGAGTACCTATGCCAAGTGTACTGTATGAGAAGGCTGGATGGTGTGAAAAGAGCATTGAATGAAAGATAATTGTCTTTGGAACATGGAAAGATGATTGTACATGATAGAAGGAAGGATAGAAGATAGAAGGATAGGAGGAAGAAGTTCTCGTGCATCTGTTGTAACAAGTTCATCAGGTCAGGTGTGGGGAGGAAAAGGAAGAGAGAGAGGGAGAAAGAAAGAGGGTCATGTATGTGAAATTGATGCTGTACTCTAATACATAAATGAGAGATGTCAGTCAGCATGGTATAAATAGATAAAAAAAAATATAACATGGTATTAATTTTCTCATTATACATAGATATTTTCCATCATCCTTACCTGGGGCTATTCCTGAGGGAGGCCATAAGGGTGTGCTAACGTGGGGGCCTACATCAGGGGCTTCCACTACTATCTCCCCCAGGGAACAGCGGGGAGTGGGAGCTGAACCATGGCTGAACGGCTGCTGGGACTGACTGCTGTGGTGGTGGTGAGGGTGGTGGTGGTGCTGGTGGTGGGGGTGGTGATGGATCTGAGGGTGATGCTGCTGTTGCTGTTGCTGTTGTTGTTGCTGTTTTTGCTGTTGTTGATGGTGGGCATGATGGTGCAAGGAGTGATGGTGATAAGGCAATTGCTGTTGCTGCTGTTGTTGGTGGTGCTGTGAGGCTTGGTGTGGGGACTGTGGAGGCTTGATTGGTGGCTGTTGCTGTTGCTGTTGTTTTGTTGCTTCTTCAAACAGCTGAGCGATGGAGGGATGGTGGTTAGGGTGTGGGATGGGATTTTGATGGTGGAGGTGATGTGTTGGACTCAGACCCACTGGCGATATTCCTCCTCCTCCTCCTCCAACTACTCCTCCATCAAAGCTACTTCTCCCTCCTCCTCCTCCATCAAAACTGTTTCTCCCTCCACTTCCTCCTCCATCAAAGCTGTTTCTGCTGCCTCCACCAATGTCAAAACTATTCCTGCCTCCTAATCCACTATCAAAACTGTTCCTCCCTCCACTATCTATGCTATTCCTTCCTCCACCTCCACCTCCATCAAAGCTATTCCTCCCTACACCTCCTCCACCACCACCTCCTCCTCCTCCACCATCAAAGTTGTAGCGCCCCCCCTCCCCTCCCTTTCCTGCTGTAGGGATGTCAGAGAGAGGGATTGACAGGAGGTCTATCACGTCCTGCAACTCCTCATTGCTGATGAAGGAACTTTGTCGATTTGGGTCTGTAAGGGATAGACATCATTACTAAGGGTGGACACACACGCGCACACACGCATGCACACATAACATAGCTGCAGCACCAGATACATGCAAATGAAGGTTCCTCCACTTTACTGTTAAGAAATGTATGCACAATGAATTAAAAAAATATATTATATAAATGTAACCCTGACTGAGAACACCAAGAGGCCCGACAGTGCACTGGTAAGTATAGTTGTAGAGTAGTTACCTGGCGTGGTGGAGCGGCTGTGTGTAGGGCTGCGGGTCACACTACTGTCTCTTGAAGTGGGTGTCAGGGCGCCCCAGGGCCCAGCCCCGGAGGCAGCCCCACCTTCCCCATCAGCTTCAGGTACAGACCAACGCCGGCTGGCCAGCAGACTGAAGGAGCTAAGATTGGACCAGCCATCTACCATGGACCAGCGGCGTGAAATGGCATCAGGAGGCCAGGCCGAGCCGGGAGTAAGGGTGTGGCAGGTTCCAGGGGAGAGTGTGCTGGTCCCAGGGCTAGCTGGGCCGGCCCATGCTGTCTGGGATCTGGAAGTACCAGTGGAGGGAGGGCGGCCTGGAATCTTGTCTTCTAGGCTGGGACTCTCCCTAGCACCTGGGCCAAGCAGGTGCTGAGTGGAGGTAGGAAGGTCAGAAAGGAGACTAGAACCCTGCTTTAGTCCCTCCTCCCTCAGGGCTGACACCACACCAGAAAAACGCTCAAGTACAGCCACTGAAAAATGCTGCTGCAGCCCCAGGAAGGCTGACAGCATGGTCAACACAACCTGAAACACAACAGATGCAATACATGACAAACATTGTATGAGATCACTTGAAATATACAAAATGATAATGATACAACCCCAAGAAGCTCTGCTCACCACCCTCAAGAAGGGTTACTCACACTGCTCACGGAGTAATAAATATATTGTAAATTTCAGTATTTTAACAGTTTTTTTTATTTACATACACAAATATGAAACTGAAAATAAAATACCACAGTTGTTATAATTAAGATACTTTGGTAATGATAAACTATTACATATATTAACACTATCTTTTAGTTCAAATCTTCAAAGTGTTACAAAGTGTTCATTTAATTATTATATTTTTTTAGAATGCTAGTTCCTTTCTATGTGAAGCAGAGTTCTCCACTTACTCTACAGCTTACACCTACACCAATCATCACTTATTGGGAGTTATTTATCCTTAACAATCATTAGACCATTGAGCATGACCCGACTGGAGCACCTGTTGGCACTCACCCGTTGTAGGTCAGCTCTGCGGTCTGCCTGTGAGGCTGTGAGGTCCTGGCGGCTGCTCTGCGCCTCCTGCACCAACACTAACATCTGGGATTTCACAGCAGCCGAGGCCACACCCACTGCCCTGGCCACACCCTCCCAGGTCTCTGCCACCTCCCTTACAATACCTGGCCCGGCATCCTCCCCACACGCCTGGGCCAAGCATTGGGAGAGCCGACATGCTGTTCCGCACACAGTGTTCAGTGACTGTAAGCATAACATTAACAATATTAACACCAAAATAATGAAATGAAGTTAGAAAATTACAAAAAGTCACTATATTTTTTTTATTGGAGTATGTAATGACTCTCCTTCTCATGTGTTCTGCTCTCTCTGACTGACCTGTAGGTAGGCTGAGAGACACATGGAGCAGTCATGAAGGTCAAGGTGGTGTGAAGATGGGTTGGGTGACTTCTCTCTACTGGCAGGATGTGAAGGGGAGAGCGGCAAGGTGCTGGGTGATCTCTCCCTTGCTGGCCTGGGGGAAGAATACATAAAGGCTACGTTAGGTTAGGGGAGGCGGTGGTATAGTGGTCAGCGTTTGGGCATGACAACCTAGGGTCTCGGGTTTGATTCCTCGACATCCGGTGGCCACTTTTCATTATTTGGTATCACCGCCAAAGACTACCCAAATTGTTGCCATACTGTCCTCAGACGGGACTTACAATGTTTATATGCATCTGAGGCTGTATCAGCAATAAGCCTCTCACGTTCTCAACATATTCAAGAGAGAACATAAACATTTGGAGTGTGACTATATATATATTATAAAAAAAAAAAAAAATTAAATAAATAAATAAATAAAGTTAGAACACAGAACCAGCAAAGTTCCAACCAAGCCTTGAACACTTACCCAAACCTGTCCTTGTTTAGGGCCGCTGCCGTGAGGTCAGGGGTGTGGAGCCTCACCCGGCCGGCCCCACCGTGGGTGAGGGGTGCTGGGGGTGGCTTGTTGAACCCCCCTGCCCCCCCTCCCCCACCCCCACCACTCCTCCGCATGCTGGCTAACACATCGTGGCACCTGAGGGAAACAAAGAGCACATAAGTGAACAATAAATGAACAAAACTTATTTCTGGAGTACAAAGAAAAAATTAGTGATGCAAAGGAAAACTGGTCCTATGCAGTATTCAATTCAACTTTAGTCTGAATTATCTATGGTATCATCATTACTATCACCATCATCATCACCAGCCACCGCACGCCCATTGCTCAACACATGCCTTACACACCCTTCTCCATGACTACATGAGTGTGTGTAGGTAGACAGTACTGTGCAGTGAGACCATGGAGGTTTTATGTAATTTGTTCAGGTTATTCTTTTTTATTTTCTCTTGTTGTATTATCTAAAATTTATGTTTTGTAACATTTTTTCTAATAATCAAATAAATATATATTCGTCTATTTCGTCATCCTCTTTTTTTTCACATGGATAAAAGGGATTCATTACTGTCACAAATCATAGACTCAGCTATGTATTCGATGCAAGTTGTTTGATTATTAACTACATACATACTTATACCCATACACAGCATTTAAATGTTTCAGTATACTCGGTATTTTTTCATAAACAATATATTTTTGACAGTTCTGAAGGATGTGTAATCATGGTTTTCTTTAAACAAATAAATAAATATAACCTAACTGAGACTATAAGGCGACAGGCAAGCAGTGGATAGTCATGACATCTCCAGGGGCTGAAAATATAGATCCTCACGAAGATACGGACACTTTTTTCCCATATAGTTTGCATCTTTGAGGTTCTACTGTATTGAAATATGCAAGCCTAAAAAAACAAAAGAAATGTGTAAATATCACACCTGCTACTTTGCAACCATATAAAAGTGAACAAAAACCTAATACAACTTTCAGATGGAGTATAATTATACCCATCATTCCATTCCTTTCCAATAATTTTGTTTTACACTCAATTTAATTTTCCTATTCCTTACAAAACTAATTAACACTAACAACAGGAATATATATGATGTGCAGCAAGTTATGTGATACACATTGGTCAATAAATCAATGTCACACTTGTATACTACATAATTATAATTATTAGTAAAAACAGTCACATAGTTAAATACTGATAACTATGTTGACCCAATTAGTGTCATGGCTCCTGCTGCTGCATTATTAATCACAAAACACCTCAGTACAAGAATAACCACGTAACTAACCACCACGTAAACCTTACCCAATACAGTGCAAGGTAAACACACACGTAACCATCACCCAAAAAAAACTACTCTTCCCTTTATGTTCGCAGCTAATTAAAAATTACGCATAATATTCTTTTATTACATGAACTACATTAAAACTACAAGCCTCAGCACCTTGCTATGGGTGGTGTTGGCAGGCAGTCCCCTACAGACGCAGGTGTCCCCTTGGAGTGTCTTTGCTCCCGTCTACCACCAGGTGTCTTACTTCTCTCCCTGCCTTGTTCTCCCAGCCAGTCCTCACACTCACCTGGCAGGCTTTACGGTGACGCAGGTGAAGGTATCGCTGGTGAAGGTGTCGCCTGAGTCACCTGGGTAGCCTCGTCTCACCTTTTTGGCGCGCACGTAAATAAACTCAGACTGTTCGGCCTGAGACTGTGGCTTCCGATAGTGTTTATTAATTGGAGTATATATTTAGATACAAAACTTAATATATATGTATTACACAGATATTATTATATTAAAAAAAAAGATTTTATGCCATATATATTTGTAATTTATGTAGGAATGTTTAGTGTTATTATAATGTTTATGACAGTAATGTAGACAAACGGACAGTGTTGTCGTCTGCTGCGTCAGACTGAAGGTTCGGCTCCAAGGCAGGAAAAAAAATAAATATTCACAATTGCCGAAATTTTCACCAAATTTCCTTGGTTTTGTCTAAGGATTGTGGAAAATATTTTGTTTTATAAACATCTTGAAAAGTATTAGGTTTTACTAGTAAAATTTTACGTCTACACCAGCATGCACCTACATATAAATAACATACTTTTCATATAGATTTTGATCCATTTCAAAGGATTTTGACATTCATATCCGTCTCAAATGCATATATTGTAGGACATCGTCATCACCCCTAACAAGGCAGGGGACCTGTGGGACCTGTGGGAATACGGGGTTTTTGGGTGAGCGGGGAAGACGAAATACAGTGATTTACGTACAAAGAACATTTGACATCTTCTAGATATATCTGCATAACTACGGACTCCCAAGACATCCCCCTCTAACCTAACTTAAACAGAACTCACGTAATAAGCTCTTAGCTGGAGGGCCAAGCCTCCAACCTAACCTAAACCAATCTAGACATAACTCATTTAATATCCTTTTACCTAGGAGGAAAGGGGAAACACAGATCCCACCAATCTGACCTAACCTATCCTTAACCTTAAACAATATTGCCAAATAACAGAACCTTGTTCAAACCAAACGAAACTTTACTCTGTCTCTACCTTGTTTCTTTGCGCGCGCGCGCGCAATCTCTCTCTCTCTCTCTCTCTCTCTCTCTCTCTCTCTCTCTCTCTCTCTCTCTCTCTCTCTCTCTCTCTCTCTCTCTCTCTCTCTCATCACTCCCTCACCGCAGTCGCTGAAGTAGAACGGCTATTTTTTCTCAACTCTCTCCTATCACCCCTTCACTCTATTCCTTCTAAAACCTCCCGACTGACTTTCCTTTCTTTCTCCCCTCGAATCGTCTCCAACACATGACGCAGATTCTTCATCCCCGAGGCCATCTTCCCTTTCACACACCCTCGAAATTTATCCCTCGACCTGATAAACACGAAGCCATTTACTCTTCTAGACGACTGATTACTCGTGGTGTGCTTTTCCTTCCTGCTATATTTTTACTTTTACGTACAATAACGCTTCGTCTCTCGTCTATTCTTTGCGTCGCTTTTCAAGTTTCATTTTCCTTCCTTCCTTGCGTTCCCCTTCCTGTAGCTTCATCGCACACGTAACACAAGGATATATTATAATTCGTATCTCTCTCTCCACCTCATCTCTATCATGAATCACAGTCTTTTCTTAATTTATCGCAGGAATGATTCACCAAACGGGGATGTATTTCTTGAAGCACTGCGAGGAATACAATTAAACATAGCGTACTCATTATGTCTTCCCTTACTGCAATGTTGTGATGAAGAATTGCTGGGTTTCTTGTCCGACTCGAAGGGAACCGTTGGATGAAGGGAGATTGTGTGTGGAGTTAGTTGGTTCCATCAAGAAAATACTGTCACTTGTTCTGCAATCATAATTACACGCCCCTTCCCTTGTAATCTAGGTTAACAGACAGGAAATCCATGTTTAAGCTTTATTTTCTTTCCCTTAGATATTAGTATGTAAAAAGAAGAATGTCCTGCTGGATTCTGTATATAAACATCACGCTACATATATCTTCACTTTGTATAGACGAATTCATTATTTATACCATCGAATAATATAACAAACAATTATTTTTTAATAATCAAGTAATTCCATGACGACTTTCTTCTTTTCGTTAACACTGTTCTTAAAAATGTGAATGGTATTACGCGCGCCAACACTGCCTCACATCTGCTCAGGAACCACCTCTTCCTTGTTACCCTTGATGGTCTGGCTGAAGGCTGCACGTCTCCTTATGGATTAGTCACACGCTACATGGATCGATTCTTAGCCATCCTTTCCATTTCCTGGTAAATCTCGTCTGCCCTTAAGCCGTCTAGTATTGATTTTCTGAAGACTTATCACCCGCACACCTGCCCTCGTCCCTCTATATTAGCATTACGTATATCATTACACACTGAGGTCTTATTCTATCATACTCCCGCACTGCTACCCCGGGAAATGTTTGCGTGTACATTACAATGCAACATTAAGTACCTCCATGACAGAGGAAGTGTTTTTATCATATCATGGGTATAAAAATAACACGTGTTGAAGTCTTTTTAAGGTGTAGGACTCTTAAATAACTTCGTGGCTCTGATTACCTTATACAGCAACGAAGGACATGGTTAGTGGGTGAACCTTGCACTAATTGGGAGTATTAGTTTACAGGAGGGAAGGAATGGTAGCTACGTAGCCTTGTTGGCCTGTCTTCACCTTAGTACGTCTACTTGTCACTCGTCACCTTGTTCGAAAATTCAAGAGTTCATCCCAGATATGAGTATGGCAATTATTATATTATTATTATTATCATCATTGTTATTATTATCATTACCATTATTATTATTATTACTATTATCATTATCATTATTATTACTATTGGTCGTGGTTCTGTCATGGCGGCTTTGCTTTAAGAGTTAATTAAGAGTCATGCTGAGTGGCACCTAGTGAAGGGAGGCAGGTGGCAGGGAAGGTGAAATGACACAGGTAAGAGGGCGGGAAACAGAAAACGGAAAGACGAGGAGAGGGAAGACATGGGAAACTAAAGGAAAGGGGAGGAAGAGGAGGAGGAGGAGGAGGAGGAGGAGGAGGAGGAGGAGGAGGAGGAGGAGGAGGAGGAGGAGGAGGAGGAGGAGGTAAACTTAAACATAGATAGAAGTAAGTAAATGAACGGATAAATAAAATAACAGTTTGCTATGAAAAATAAAATATAAAAGGAGAGAGGAAGAAAAGGCAGAGCGAGAGGATGAAGGAGGGAAAAAGGGAGGGAAGGAAGGAAGGAAGGGAAGGAGGGAAGGGGAGGGGAGGGAAGGGAAGGGAGGGAGGAAGGGAAGGAAGTGAAGGAAGTGGCAAGGCAAGGTGTGGGCCAACCAAATCAAATTAAGAGTCTGGGGTGACGGAAGGAAACCTGATTACACATTTTCTTGGGGAAGGCATTAATGAACTTTGTCAGGACGGATAAGAACTTCATTAAATTCCTGAATAGCTTTTAAGGGGGAAGAAAAGGGAGGTGTGGGAAGGGGGGCGAGAGTAATGGCAGAGAGGCAGGTAAGGGTGAGGGAGAGGAGGAAGGAAAAGGTACTGGAGGAAGAAGGAGGGAGGAAAGGAAGAAAGGAGCTGGAATGGGAAGAGTAACCAAAGAGAAGGGGAGAGGAAGGGAGAGGAGTGATGGGATGAATGCCAGGGAGGAATGGGAGGAATGGGATTGAATAAGATGAAGGGATGAAGGGGAGGGAAGGGGAGAGAAGGAGAGGGAAGGGGAGGGAAGGGGAGAGAAGGAGATGGAAGGGGAGGGAAGGGGAGAGAAGGAGAGGGAAGGGGAAAGGAAGGTTAGGAGAAGAGAGACACGATTGAGATAACACCACCACCACCACCACTACCACTACCACCACCACCACCACCACCACTACTACCACCACTACCACTATTATAGCACCTGTATTGTTGACATTATTGCTATAGGGATAACCTGGCACCCTCTCAGCGTTAATTAAAAACTTTCCTTATTAATGGCGACGCGATAGATTACTGTGTGTGTGTGTGTGTGTGTGTGTGTGTGTGTGTGTGTGTGTGTGTGTGTGTGTGTGTGTGTGTGTGTGTGTGTGTGTAATTTCCCACATTCCCCACGAACTGCCAGCCACGCAAACCTTAAAAATCACTTCCCCAGCAAAAGTTCCTTGAGAGGCTTGCAGAGGGCGAGGTTAGTGACTACTCAGCTATATCAAAACATACGAAAAAAGAACATAAGAAAATAAGGAGGCTGTAAAAGGCTATAGCTGACCTACACAAGGCAGCTCCTGTGCACCTAATACTCCAAATACCTTATACTTGCCCGAAGATAAGGGAGGAGGAGTAGAAGAGGGTGGGAAAAGGAATGAAAAGGAAAGGAAAGTATAGTAAGGAAAAGCAGAATGGGTAAATTGAAGAATGTATTGAAGGGAAAGGAAATAAATGAGTAAAAAGAAAAAAAGAGAGTAAACAATAGTGTTGATTCGTAAGCAGGAAAAGTAAAAGAAGGAAGGAAGGAAGGAAGGAAGGAAGGAAGGAAGGAAGGAAGGAAGGAAGGAAGGAAGGAAGAAAGAAAGGAAGAATCACTGACATAGATGATAATAATAATAACACTCAGGTATGGATGATGGATGATGAATGACACGATGGATGGATGACAGTTCTATATTTTTGGCTTTTATCTGAGGGAGTTTATAACACGCCTCACTGAGAATAAGGGAGTGAAGATATAGAGTAATGGTAGATAGAATGAGATAATGCAGATGATGACTCTCTCTCTCTCTCTCTCTCTCTCTCTCTCTCTCTCTCTCTTTCGTATATTAATTCAAAGTTTCTTCTGGTCAAACTATTTATCTATACATTATATTGTTCTGTATTCTATCTGATTATTGTACTATCATCTTTCCTAAACCTTAAGTAATAGATAATCATAAAATTGAGGTTTTAATAATACTATATTTTCAACTTTTTGCCAGTAGAGGGCGAGAAGGAAGGACCTGAAATCAATAGCCTAATTTTCTTGCCTAGTATAGATGGTTAACCTTTATACCGGTTTAAGAAATTTTTCCATTACTTAGTTTAATGAGTTGTCGCTCAAAGTATTTTCTCCTAAATCATTTACTAAAACTTCAAAGTTAATATTATTTTTGAAGGTTCGTGTTTTTTTGTTATTCTTTTTACGATGTAGTTAATTATTTGATTTTTGTGTTAAGTAGCTTGTTATATTTGTCCTTAATAAGAAGATTTGTAAGAGATGGTATGATTATTAACGGTTATTATTGTTATTATTATTGTTATTATTAGTGTTATTATATATTCTTCCGCAATGCTCATTTTCAGTGTCTATATAATTTCCATGTAAGTATTTTCCAAAACAGAAACCATTACTAAAGTTTATCTATTTGTGTTATCTGATTATCTCATTCGCTTTTTGACTCGAAATGTTAGCTGTGTGTGTGTGTTTGTGTGTTTGTGTGTGTGTGTGTGTGTGTGTGTGTGTGTGTGTGTGTGTGTGTGTGTGTTTTATCATACCCTGTACGTTTCATCAATAATTTACTCAAGAAACAATGAAAAAGTTATAGGAAAGATAAAATATTGTCTGGGTGTACCTTTAAAATAGTGTGACGTCATTCTTACATTTTCTGTGCTCACAGGCAAAATTCTCTCTCTCTCTCTCTCTCTCTTTCTCTTTCTCTCTCTCTCTCTCTCTCTCTCTCTCTCTCTCTCTCTCTCTCTCTCTCTCTCTCTCTCTCTCTCTCTCTCTCTCTCTCTCTCTCTCTCTCTCTCTCTCTCTCATCGTCTCATTCGCCTCACCTCATTGGTCGCCACGAGCCCCTGAAGCCTTCGTGATTGGCTACTTCTTCATGACGTAATACCCCTCTGATTGGACCATTTATTGAGCCACCACCCAATGGCAATTCAGTATAAATTGATTGACTTAAACAATTGATCGATTAACTAAGTAGAACACACTCTATCTCTACCTTGCTTGCTTTCTCTTTCTTTTTTTCTTCTCTCTCTATCTCTATCACACACACCACACACACACACACACACACACACTGGCTGACCTACAATTAACACATCTAATTAGCATAATTAATTGCAACCACCAACAACAATAATAATAACAATAATAATAAAAACAACAACATCAATAATAATCCGTCTGGTCCTGCAACATTAAATAAGTTAACTATAAGACACTAACAGCTAACACGTAACCACCTGATAACCACCTTTAACTAATTAAGAACATCCATTAGCGTTAAACATAATCCTAACAACACCAATACAACCTAACGACAAATACTCTATGACACAACTCAACCTTAATTAAGAACTAATTAATTACCTTCAATGGTGGACAGAATATACATGCATACAGACAGACAGCAATAATCACACACCAACCATCATCGCACACAATCCTACTCTTGGTTAATCATGAGTGGTAAAAAGTTTGAATGCAAATGGAAAATTGAAGGCAAATGGTAGAAGAAGTTTGAGTGAAAATGTACCTTTAAATAATTAGGTTAGGTTTGGTCTAATAGATACTTCATTGATTTGTAAGGTTAGAAGCAACATAGTATAACCTAAATACATTCTAAGACCTTCAACTTAGATTATCACTTCAATCTATTAACTTCAAATACTCCTCAAAGATATATTAAAGTTACATATTCGTCTCTACACACATACCAATCAAGGTTCCCAAACAATTTCTATGATTCAAAGCATCTACCCACACACACAGCCCCGCGGCACAGATTAGAGGCACAGAAGGAAGAAAGGAGTCGGTAAGATGAGGATGGATATCTAAGCCTAACGTTTTGTAGCTCCCGGGGATAACTGTGCGGGAGAAAGGACAGGACAGGCAGGACTAGACTGGACTGACTAATGGTTGTACAGGAGGTTATAGTCGCTGGCACGTACCTTGTCTGATGGGAGAGGCTGAAGAGTGCAGTGAAACGGTAGAGCATCTTGAAGCGTGTTTGGAGTCTTGTTTACGTTGTGTTCTTCTTATGTATTTAGTCATTCCGTCTATAAATGATACAAATAAATGATGATAATAATGATAGTAAGAATAATAATAATGATAATGAATAACATGAATTTCTACACATTACAACTCAATAAGTTTTCCTCTACCTTTCTTCCTCTACCTTTTCTCCTCCTCCTCCTCCTTCTCCTCCTCCTTTCTTCTCCTCTTCCTCCCTCTCGTCGTCGTCATCATCATCATCATCATCACCACAAACTGAAATTACAACGCTGTATCCTCTATAATCATTAAACAAATTTGGGGAAACCACAAAAAGGCGGTCCACGAACTGAGGGGAGAAAGGAGGGACGAAAAGAGGGGACGAAGAGGGGAAAAGAGGGATTGAGAGAGGGAAAGAGGGATGGAGAGGGAAAAGAGAGATGGAGAGGGGAAAGAATGGATGGAGAGGGGAATAGAAGGACAAAGAGGGGAAAGGAAGGATGGAGAGGGGAAGTGAGGGGAAAAATAGTGGGTAGGAGAGAGAGAGGGAGAAAGAGAGAGAGAGAGGTAATGAGGAGGGAAGAAAGGCAGGTGATGAGAAGGGAGGGAAAGGAAAGGGAAGGCAGGAAAGGAAGGCAAGGAAGGGAAGGGGAAGGGAAGGGAAAGCTAAGGGAAGGGAAAGGGAGGGAAAGGAAAGGGAGGGGAAACAAGGCAAAATGAGGGGAGGTAATGACCAAAGCGAAAATGTCCATTCATCTCCCCTTCTGTTGGTGACCTAACCTGCCAATCTCTCTCTCTCTCTCTCTCTCTCTCTCTTTCTCTTTCTCTCTCTCTCTCTCCTTTCTTCTTCCAGCAGCAAAACCTTTAAACAGGAATATAATAAGAAGTAATTGAACGGAAAATGAAATACTGAAAAAAAGTTATATAAAAAAAAAAAAAAAAAAAAAAAAGTCAAAAAAAGACAAAAGTAAAAAAAAAAAAAAAAATTAGTAGAAAGCCAAAAAAAATTTGAAAAATGTATAAAAAAGATAATAATACAAAGCGAATAATAAAAAAAAAAGTAAAAAAAAATATAGTACAAAGACAAAATAGGTCGTAGTGTTATGTCCGATGTGGTTATAAGAACGTCACATCAGCATAATTAAAAACACACATATCATTCTTTATTATCTTTCATCCTTGTTTTGTTATTGGTGGGAAAATTTTTGCTTATTATTATTATTATCATTACATTATTATTATTATTATTACATACATTCCCTACAGTCCTTAAGCCATATCTAAATAGACTAATAATAAGAGGTGGTAAGGGGTGAGGACAGAGCAGGATGGAAAAGACTAGCGAGGAACAGCGACCCCATATAAAAATAGGAAGAAGCTGAAGAAGAAGAAGAAGAAGAAGAAGAAGAAGAAGAAGAAGAAGAAGAAGAAGAAGAAGAAGAAGAAGAAGAAGAAGAAGAAGAAGAAGAAGAAGAAGAAGAAGAAGAAGAAGAAGGTAAGGGGTGAGGCCTTAAACATAGCTGGTCTGGAGTGGATAAAAAGAGAAAGAGAAAGATTAATAGTGTATAAGCAACATGTTATATAAATCATAACAATGTAGGTTTTACTTCGCCACCTCCTTCTTCCTCCTCCTCTTCCTCC
>JAXIVD010001313.1:62500-91331 GCA_036785275.1 Cancer borealis | reverse complement strand
GTGAGGAGGAGGGTAGAGGCGTGGCAGGATAAATATACGTGTAGTGGAAATGTATGCGGGGAAAGGCTAAGGTAGTATTTAGGATTAAGATATGGGATACAGTTTTCTTATTTACTCTCTATGTCGCAGCGTCGTATTGGTAAAAGCTAAGGACAGTTAAGGCTTGGTAAGGTACACATGATGATAGCATTAAGGAGTCTTGCATAAACTCAGGATGTGAATGTGTATTGCCGTTGGGGAAGACATAGAGGATGGAGGGAAGTATAATGGGAATTGATACGAGTCGAGAAATTTAGGATAATATATTGTAAGGATGTGGTTGGCAAAGAGATATATAAACATGTATACAAAGAGACTGGTTTTGTATTATAGTGTAAAAAAAGAAGTGTTTTATTGTATATAATGAAAGGTGAATACAAGTCAGGAATAACATAACCATACCAGGGAGGAGGAAAAATTACTGTTTAAGGCGGGAGATCCATTTATTTTTATTATCTTATCATTGAAAACATATATATAATGAATTACTTCCTACTTTTGAACAATTACTTTTTTCCTATCTTTTATTAATTTTTATTTTAGTTTTCTTGTTTAATTTTCTAAAAGGAAAATAGATTTTATTCCCCATCAGTATCACTTTTCGTTTTCTTTCAGTCGCTCGAAAAACGAATAATTCACACACACACACACACACACACACACACACACACACACACACACACACACACACACACACACACACACACACACACACACACACACACGGAGGATATATGACAGTTTTTAATCAATACTGTAACTGGTTCTTCCGGTCTCAGTGTATTGGTCTTCCTTCCTGCCTTTCATTTCATCTATCTATCCGTCCGTCTGTCCATCCGTGTGTGTGTGTGTGTGTGTGTGTGTGTGTGTGTGTGTGTGTGTGTGTGTGTGTGTGTGTGTGTGTGTTAACGTGTGCATTTGCGAGCTTATAATCACAAAGAAATGGTATGTTTTCTGTGTATCCTTTGTTGCTTAAGAATCGGTAATTATACAGACAGACAGACAGACATACATACATACAAACAGACAGACAGGCAGATAGACAGACATAAATAAATACCCATCAATAATAACAAATCGAGACGACCGATAATAATGAAATAAAATATAAAATAAAAAAAGAAATGTAGATAAATAACAACTAACTAGAACTTCTATCAATATATGTAAAGAAGTACAATAAAATATGAAAATACTGTGCAAGAAAAAAAAAAACGAAGACATGCTAGGAAGTATACATGTGTGTGTGTGTGTGTGTGTGTGTGTGTGTGTGTGTGTGTGTGTGTGTTGTGTGTGTGTGTGTGTGTGTGTGTATGCGTGGTGAACATTTCGAAATATGTGTTAGTTAGTCACGATAATGAGTTAGCATCGCAAGGGAAGGGACAGTCAGTCTGAAGAAGAAAAAAGAAAAAAAAAATAGACGAAGAAGTGTGTTTCGAGGGCATGTTGTGTTTGAATAATGAATAATCTCTCACTTTGTGGTCGTTGTTCTGACTCCCACTGCAGGGTTTATCTGTATGGCTGCTTATCTGTGTCTGCGTCTGCTCATCTGTCTGTCTGTCTGTCTGTCTGTCTATATGTCTGTCTGTCTGTCACCTCTACTACGTCTCTGTCCGCTTAGCTGCCAACCAGCCTTCCTGCGTACTTATCCGTCTCTCTCTCTCTCTCTCTCTCTCTCTCTCTCTCTCTCTCTCTCTCTCTCTCTCTCTCTTCTCTCTCTCTCTCTCTCTCTCTCTCTCTCTCTCTCTCTCTCTCTCTCTCTCTCTTTACCTATCAACTATGTATATATGTATTAATTTTTTTCATCTTGATGTAATTTCATTCAACGTTCAATCTCCTTCCGGTGTCTTTCTTCTTTCTATGTCCCAGTGGTGTCCCTCTTCCTCCTCCTCCTCCTCCTCCTCCTCCTCCTCCTTCTCCTCCTCCTCCTCCTCCTCCTCCTCTTCCTCTTCCTCTTCCTCCTCCTCCTCCTCCTCCTCCTCCTCCTCCTCCTCCTCCTCCTCCTCCTCCTCCTCCTCCTCCTCCTCCTCCTCCTCCTTCTTCTTCCTCTTTATCTTCCTCACTCACTCCACCCTCCTCCGCCGGCCCAAGACTTACAGTTCGCCTCCTCCGCACGCGAACCAATTAAGTTAAAGCTTTGTTTCAGTCCAGATCATGCAAACTGGCCTTCACATTTGCCTAATTAATCCAACTGCCCACCCACCTACCTCTCTCTCTATTTCTCTTTCCTATGATTGCAATAATTCCTCCTTCCCCTCCCTCCGCATCAATCAGTCTCTTACAAAACGTTTGGGTGTGTGTCTTCCCTTCCCTCTCTCCCGTCCATGTCTTTGTCAGTTAAATATACGTGTCTAGGTTGCAGCGTTGCGTCTCACTCACTCCTCTGTTGTTCATCTTAATGGTTGGTATTAATAAGGTGATGAGGGAGGCAGCGGTGGCGGTGGTGGTGGTGGTGGTGGCGCTAGGTGATTCGACCCTAAGTCTCTTTCCTGCACACGGTACTCCAATCTCAGCTTTTTTAATCCTGCGGAGCGATTAGCAGGTTGTTAGGACCGGGGTGGGTTAGCGTCAGACGGCCTTGATGAAATGGTCCGTCCCTGTAATCCTGTTACGTGTTATTACAATCAGGATTATTATTATTTTTTATAGTTTCACTTTTTTTTTTTTTTGATAGAAGGAAAGAGTGAGATAGAGGAGTGGAGATGGATAGGGGAGGCGCATATCCTGATTAATTAATTTTCGACGAGGTAGAATAGCGAGTTTGTATTAGCAAATGGTATGATCATTATTTAATTAGCATGCACGCCACCAATGGGTCGTTTAGGTGTAATGGTAAACCGCATTCATACCTGGCCACCCCACGACACGCAGGTAAACTACACCCCCCACCCCACCCTCCCACCACCCCGTCTTTGTTGCTCACACGCTCGTCACCGCCGCCCCCTCCACCTACCTCTTTTACAGGGAAGGAGGAGAAAATTAGATGTATTTTGTAGTAATTAATTGTGGCGTGTATTTCTATCTCTGCCAAACGGGACACTGAGCACCGGTGTCATGACGGAGGGGAGTTAGGCGAGTCGCGTCAGTTACATCTGGAAGGAAATTGTTTGTGCGTAATTAATGTGGTAAGTGGCATTCTGGAAGCTGATAAATGGCTGCGAGGGAGAGACAGAATGACCGGGGAGTTATGGGAGGGTTTACCGCAGGGGTGGGAGGGAGAAAGGGGCTGGTCTGTGGGAAGGGGCGTCTCCTGCGGCGGCGGGGTGACGGGGTGACGTGTGCGGCGCTAAACATGCACTCACCCAACTCAACCTCAGAACTCGTGGAAGAAGAAAAATAAAATGTTCATAACACTTCATATAAAGATTAATTTCTTCGCAACTAAATTTATGTCCTAGAAAGAAGAGTGTCAATCGGTGAGTGACTTCTGAGAGTGGTTAGAAAGGCAACAAGGAAGTCTGCCTATGCATGGGTGACAAGAATGTAGATGGTGCAGTAAGTGGTATTGCAAAGAAGCAGGAAATACCTAAGATACACGAGTTCCTAGGTGTGTCCAGAGGCTCTCCGGTACTTTCCTTTGAGCATCTAGACCTCCATCCAACCTCCGCACATCCGCCTCACACACAGCCATAACATCCTACACTCCAGACCCTCAAACAGTGAAGGAAAAACACAAAAGCTTGCAATAACTAGACGATGCAGCGTTTTCACCTGACCTTACATGGCACTCATCTTACTACAGCACACACACACACACACACACACACACACACACACACACACACACACACACACACACACACACACACACACACACACACACACACACACAAGTGGTATGACGGTGAGGGATGCCGAGAGAGAGCCTACGAGCATTACCTCGCTGTTACCCCGTCATTAGTGGCGTGAGAGATGCTCCGTCGACGGGAAATGGAGCGCGAGAAATGGTGAGACGAGAATTTAATTATAGCGTGAGCGGCGGAGACTGCGTAATAGCTGATAATTTGACTATGTAATCGCTGATAATTTGATAACTGGATTAATAAGGGAAAGAGGATTCATTGCCGTGTGGATAGTGTAGCTGGTATCCCCTCCCCTCCTGTGTTAAGTCACGTGATGGTTGACGGGAGGAGGGACGGCAGGGAGGAAGGGATGAAGACAAGGAGGGTGAGGTGAGGCAGGTTATGAGGAAAGAGGGAGGGAAGGAGGGAGGTGGATAGTGAAGGAGGATAGGGAAGGGAGGGGCAAGGATGGTCAGAGGAGAGGAAAGGGATGAAGAAAAGAGGGATAAAGGAAGACAAACTGGAAATGTTCTTTATACTTATTTACTTACATAGTTCTCAAGTTTACGCAAAAAAATATTAACTTATAACTTCCATTCAGTTCTCTGCTCCTCCTCCTCCTCCTCCTCTTCTTCCTCCTCCTCCCCATTCACCGTCGCTGACCCCATTAATAGGTTTCTTATTTCCTTCGTTCCACAGTTTTTCTCCAAATCACAATTTCATGGTTTTCCTCTTAGTCTTTTTATTAGTTCCTTTTCTTTTCATTCTTTGGGTTTTTAGTCCGAGTCAAGTAAAGATGAGATTTTGCTTGTATTCAATATAATACCAATTCGTTTTGTCTTTTTTTTCCCACTAAATTATAACTCTTCGTGGTTTTTACTTCTCTTTCTCTCATTCTTTCTCTCTCTTTCTGTCTCCCTCCCTCTCTCTTTCTCCCTCCTTATGTTATCGAGAGGACGCCGGCTTCTCACCCTACACTCAGGCTATTTATATTTTCACTCCCTAATCGCTACTCACCTCTATAGTTTACGACCCGAGACTGTCACCCACAACCCTCCGAGATATTTTGCCTGTCGATGAGGCTTGTCGCTCTCAGAACTGCCAGACTTAGTAAAAAACATATAAAACACTACACGAGAGAGAGAGAGAGAGAGAGAGAGAGAGAGAGAGAGAGAGAGAGAGAGAGAGAGAGAGAGAGAGAGAGAGAGAGAGAGAGAGAGAGAGAGAGAGAGAGAGAGAGAGTAATGTGTGTTTTAAGTTTCCTTTTATTTTTATTTAGTTGCTACTTTGCCACATAATTTTGGTCTTATTGGTAACGTGGATCAGGAATTAGGTGAGCTAGGCTTTGTACAGGTAAAATATGAGCTCTTACTTGGATTTTTTAGCACCTTTGGTTACCTCTAGTAAAGAAAACGTAACCTACTTAATTCTACCTTTTGAGATTGTTTTGAATTCCCTCCTCCTTCCCCTCTTCCTCCTCCTTCTCCTCCTCCTCCTCCTTCTCCTCTTCCTTCTCTTCCTTTTCCCTCCTGTCATCGAGGCGTCTCCCCTTCGTCCCCTAAAAACGCAAACCTCGTTCTCGTTAACCTCCCTTTAATCGCCTAATTTGGGCCATTAGATGCTGGACCCTTTGGTAGATAGCGGTGGTAATGGTGGTGATACGGAGGGAAATTTTATGATGGGTGTTACAGATGATGGTGGTGATCGATGTTGTGGTGATAGTGGTGTTGGTGATGATTGTCTTTGTCGTGGCTATGGTGTAAGGGAGTGGATGGTGATTGGAGATGTGATGAGTATGGTGTGAGTGGTGATGATGGCTGTCAGTGGTTGGGTGTGTATGTCTAGTGTTGAATTTGTGTTTGATTGGTGTAGGTAGTTGTGAGGTTAAGGCTGTGGTGATGGTGATTGCTATGATAATGATGGTGTTGTTGATGACAGTTATAAGTTAATGGTGACAATACTAATGGTAGAAATGGTAAAACTGGTGGTAGTGCTGATGGTGGTGATGATGGTGATGATGGTGGTGGTGGTGATGACGGTGGTGGTGATGGTGACGGTGGTGGTGTATTGTCCTTCCGTCACACCCTAGCCTCGCGTGACGCTGGCATTGTCCTCCGCACAGAAGGGCAATGCGGGCGGTCACCACCTCCATCACCACCTTCATCAACACCACCACCAACACCATTATCTACCACCTTCACCATCACCATCACCATCACCATCACCATCCACATATTCTCCTCATACTATCCACTCATAAATTCTACATCACAACCATCACTATTATTAACCACCACCACCACCACCATCACCACCACTCTCATCATCACCATCAGAAAGTAAACAGTACACACCACCACCACTTGAATTAATGGCACTACACACGATACACATACACACACAAAAAAAGGGTAAACTTCAACTGAGTAAAATTTCACCACCACCACCACCACCACCACCACCACCACCACCACCACCACCATAGCGTGTCAAGCGCCTGTTGGTCGCCTTGTTTATGGTATAGAGTCCATCGTGGCGTGTCACTCAATCTGGAAATGTCTCGACGTGTCTTAATATTTCCAGCTTCTGTTTGAGCTTCTCATTCCCCTCCCTCTCCCCTCCCTTCCCTTCCGTTCCTCCCCTCCTCTCCATCCCCTCCATCCCTCTCCCCTTAACACACCACTCTGCTATTCTCTCCAGCCCTCCTCCTTCCATCACTTGGCCCACTCCCTCCTTCCCTCCCTCCCTCCCTTCCTTCCTCTCGCCATCGCTCACACACCTACACACTCCCCATTCCTCTTCCTCCCTCCTTCCCTCCCTAACAGTCGCTCATCTCCCCTCCCCTGCACTTAGCTGTCTCCCTTATATTTCTGCTTATCGTCCTCCCAGCGATAGATTGGGTTAAGGTTTCATTAATACTATTTTTATTATCATTTCTAAGTTTTGTATTTCTAGAATTGAGTTATATATATATATTTTTTTGTGGTGTATCTTTTATTATTTCATCACTTGCGTGTTTTGTTTTGTGTTTTTTATAATGGATGTTGTCTCATCAATCGTCATTTGTGACATCATTAGTGGAATTAGTAAGTGTTGGAATAGTTGTCGCGTTTAAAAAAAATTTTAAATAAAAAAAAATTAAAATAGAAATTAATAGCAATGATTGAAATATTAACTAAATACTGTAAAAGAAAAATAATGATGAATAGCTGTATCCCTATAACTTACACTTACACTCTATAACAACTTTTTTAAGGGAGAAAAAAAAAACTTAATTTACTTAATATGAAGCGAAGTTATCAATAAGCTAGATTTTCCCCCCTATTTTCTCCCTTACACTCTATTTTTTCTTTTTCTCTTTTCTTCTCTCAAACACACACACACACACACACACACACACACACACACACACACACACACACACACACACACACACACACACACACAGACTGATGATAAGCACGCGTAAACCCGCCTCTTTATCCCCACAAACACTCATGTCTTGTGAAATTCGCTTCTACTACCTCCACGTCACTCATCCAGTCAAGCTCCCGCGGTGAATACTACCTCTTCCCCACCAAGCAACCGAGGTATAAGGGTGAATGTGGATGTCCAATGGCTAGAAACGTCATTACCGTCATCATTAGCTAAGAGGATTAAGAAACACATAAAGTGAATGATGGTGACCCCTAATAGAAAGCATTCAGAAACAGCATGAAGTAGAATAGCACTATGCATATTGATGACACATACTCACACGCAACATTATATGCTGTAAAATATAGTATAAAGATTGTTGTGTGGTATTTAACAACAGCATGGTGTCGAGGGGGGGGAGGGGAGGTAAGGTGAAGGGTGATAAGATAAATGATTCAGAAACAGCGTGTACTAGTGAAAAAGGACGATACAATTAGATATACATAAACTACAATGCACTATGATGAATGACACACACACACACACACACACACACACACACACACACACACACACACACACACACACACACACACACACACACACACACACATGCAGTGAAATATGGTGAGTGCAATGACAGGTGTTTAGATGCTTAGCTAGACAGTGACGGTATAGACAGGGAGTTACAGTAGCCATAGATACATTGATGTTTGATAAAACCACAATAGCCATATATGAACTTACTGAAAACATTTTTGACGAACATTCACTGACATAAAAGGGAAAAAGCTGAATCGGCTGCATATGTCTTTTTTTTGTATCCTCGTGTGTCTTATTGTCAACGTCATTACCTTCAATCTTTCATCTCCTGTTTTTTTTTCTTCGTCCACTGACACGGAATATTGAATTTTTAATTATATTTGTCCTCGGAGGGAAGTTATGAGCGGGTGTCGTGAGGTATAAAAGCTCTTAATTATGATGCATTAATATGTTTATTGGTTACGACATTATCATTAAGATGGAATTTGTGTTTCAAAGACGAAATATTAATTGTTGCAAGCAAGAATTTGTATCTGTCGCTGGGGTGAGTTCATATTTGTGTGTATGTGTGTGTGGGGGGGAGGGATGGGGGGTGATTGTGTGTGTGTGTGTGTGTGTGTGTGTGTGTGTGTGTGTGTGTGTGTGTGTGTGTGTGTGTGTGTGTGTGTGTGTGTGTGTGTGTGTGTGGATGCGTGTATGCAATGTTACTGCTACTACTACTACTATTACTTCTATTACTACTACTACTACTACAACTTCTACTACAACTACTACTACTACAAGCTACCTAATAATAATAATAATAATAATAATAATAATAATAATAATAATAATATTACTACTACTACTACTACTACTACTAATAATAATAATAATAATAACAACAATATCAATAACAATAACAATAACAAAGCAACATGAGAACCCAATTGAAAGGTTCACAAACACACAGCTGGCGGGGCACACCATGTATCCGTGTAGTATGTGTCATCAATGTGCCTGGATGTGTATATTTTCCTACCTCATCACACCACATTGAAGGGAATCACTTTGCAGACCAATTTTTTTCTTCTCTCCCATGTAGTGTAGTTATAGTAGTAGTAGTAGTAGTAGTAGTAGTAGTAGTAGTAGTAGTAGTAATAGTAGTAGTAGTATTAGTAATAATAGTAATAGTAATAATAGTAGTAGTCGTAGTACTCGTAGTAATAAGACATCCTTCCCCTCCCTCTCTCGTTCCTCTCACATAGTCGTTAAGTTTGCCGGCGGGAACAAAGAAAGTTACTGTCGGTACCAAATGAATTATTGCCGCCTTTTTTTTTTATTTCTTATTCTAGCATTTTATTTGTGTGTTTGTTTGAGTAATTGCCTACATAGTCTGTTTGTTTGTATTTGTTGATTTACTGATGTCTGTCTGTGTGTGTGTGTGTGTGTGTGTGTGTTTGTGTGTTTGTGTGTGTGTTTGTGGGTGTGCTTGTGGGTGTATACATGTGCGTGTGTGGATGCCTTCGTGTACGTATGCGTGTATACGTACATGAGCTGTAGTGGTCGGTGTGTCGGGGCCATCGGTAGCGGAGGCAACTTTGGGTTCGCGGCGCCACAACGATTTATTGCGCGGAAAAGAACGACATAATTGTGTGTCGAGTGTAATGACAAATGGCCGCCATCAGGGTAGCCCGGGATAATGGGCAAAATTTTCGACTGGACCTGACGATATTTCACGCAAAATATAAATGTTACTGTGATTTATTTTGTCGTGCATACCAGACAAACTACATTCTTTTCATCCTCTTTCTTTTTTCTTTCATATAAATGCGAGTCGTCGTAGGAAGGAAGAAAGTTTGGTATTCTGTGTGAGCGTCGCCGCGGAGTTTTCGTGTTGAACGTCAGTGAAACTCTTTGTAACGCGATTTGTGCAATTTCGCAGTAATGATGACTGATTGGACGAGTATTTATTTCAAGCCGCAACTCCCTGGCCATTGTCTGATTCTGGTTGGGGCGACTGACTTTGTTTTATTGCCGAGACTAAGATTATGAATTGTACTTTACCGAGAAGTGTTTAAATCGACTCTGTGTAATTTTTTGAAACTCTGCGCTGACTAACGCCGAATCATTGAAAGCTTTTAATAATTTAATGTATTAGGTCGTATACAACGCCTGAATTAGCATTATTCTCAAAAAGAAACAGAACTCCTGCGTTTGAGAAGTCATGTTATTGGGTTAATGCAGACATGAAGTGAACCTGTTCAAGGAAAACATTTTAGGAGAATAACTCTATGTTGGAGCTTTTAACTTGAACATTGTTTTTCTTCTTCCCCAGAATGCAATGGAGGTAGTAAGTGTAGCAGCCAGTGTGGGCGAGGTGCTTGGGGGTCCTCAGACACCCACCCCGTCCACCTTCACCCACGACCACACCCTTCACGCCCATGACGAACACACAGGTGAGTGACTGACAGGTGTTCCTTTTGACATCAGTGGTGTCCTGTTTTGATGGATATACACATTATTGGAAAACTTCAAACTCTTACAATAATGTATGGTTGTCTCTCTTCGCAGATCGAGTTCGAACAGACGAGGACGAAGACGAGGATGAGGGAGACTCAAGGATGGACACAGACCAGGATGTCCCCGTCGTTGATGATGGCGTTCATTGCGAGCCAGAAGAGGCGTCCGAGGAGACTTCTGAGGTTGACATTGCCTTACTCAACACAGACAGCCAGACTCACGCCCTTGAGGAAGAGTCCAACCCTGATGCGGACTCTGCAGCCCTTGAGGATGACGTCACTGGCGACCACATGGACTGTGATGATTCCGAGAACGCCCCTATGTACATAGACGACGATTCATCCTCGCGCGCGTACCCTGAAACTGTGAGTGACATGCCTGTGGGGTCCCCCTCAGCGCCCATGCCCATGCCCGAAGCTGCTGGGCGGCGCAACAAGCGGAAGAACTTTAAACCGCGCAATATTGTGTACACTTACACGGACAGTGAGGACAACGATGGCACGAGTGACGTCGAAACACGCGCGCAGCACCCGTCTGCTAACTCCCACTTCGATCCCTCTACCTCTGACCTGCCTCTCGACCTCTCCGAAACGCCCACAATGAGGCGCTCTCTCATGCCTCGCCGCCTAGACGAGGCTGTTGATTTGACGGGCGGCTCGGGCGTGACTCTGGGCGGCGGCGGTCGCGGGAACAGCCCCAGTGCCCACCCCCGCCTCAATGCCTTACTGTCCCGCTCCACCTCCCCCGGACAACAGGAGGATGGAAGCGGAGGCATGGTTGGAGAAGGAGCAGGAGGAGCAGGTGGAGGTATAAGTGGCGGAGGAGGAGGCAGCAGCGACGGGTCAGACATGAAAGAATACGCTGAGCTGACCATGCGTCGGCTCCTCGGTCTGTATGGCCTCAACGACCTCTCCGAGAATCTTGCACTGTCTCCAGCAGCTATATATCAAGGTATGTGTGTTGCACCTTCAGTATCAACGCGTCATCACACCCTTCTCATGACCATCAGCTACTCACCCCATCCGTCTGAGCCTCACCGTCTTCCTTATTCCTCGTCATCCAACACACAATTAAGGAAATATATAGGTTACCATTTCTTTCTTATCATCAAAATATAACATTCTTGCAGAAACTATTACATCAAGCATTTAAACCAAATTTTCTTCCTCATTACAATTTTTTTCTTATCTGAAATGCTTTGTGCCTCGGTCCATCTGGTCCATCGTTCCATTTAGCGCCCTCTGTGTTGTGTTGTGTTACCTTCCCTTCCTCGCGTCTCTCCTCCTAAAGACAGCAGGGACTTCCCGTAAAGAGGACAGTGCAGCCTTGTCTTGCCACATTATCATCGTAAACCTCATTGTCGTCTCACCTCTTACGTCGCGTCTTACTGTCTTGGATGACTTTGCCTCCTCCTCCTCCTCCTCCTCCTCCTCCTCCTCCTCCTCCTCCTCCTCCTCCTTCTCCTCTTTCTCCTCCACCTCCTCCTTTTCCAGGACATAATAACCATAGACACTACCGCAGAGGTTGTGGAAGAAAGAGAGAGAGAGAGAAAAAAAAAGATACTGTCACTTGCCCTTCCTTCCTTCCTTCCTTCCCCTCTGTCTAACATTTAATAGGAAGTCATTACGTGATCTCACTGCGGTTCAACTGAAGCTGAATTTAATAGCATCAGATTTAAGCTACAAGTGGGTGGTGGTGTCTGGGTTATAGGTGGGAGGGAGCAGGATGGGTGGGGAGGGGAGCAGGAGGGTAGGGGTTAGGGTAAAGAAGAGCCATAAAGTGTGATAAAGCCCAAATAAACTCTGGAACCCTTCCCGCTTTATCATGTACGTAACCCTGATATGTGACACGCATTAATTCCGGGTTGGTGTGCCTGGTATAGGGTAAGGAAGGTCGGGGAACACACATTACCACGGTGTCTTATTACCTCACATTACTGGGTGTTCGGAGCTTACTTGCCGCTTAGTTAACAAGGAAAGTCTGAGGAGAAAGAGAGACAGAGAGAGAGAGAGAGAGAGAGAGAGAGAGAGAGAGAGAGAGAGAGAGAGAGAGAGAGAGAGGAGAGAGAGAGAGAGAGAGAGAGAGAGAGAGAGAGAGAGAGAGAGAGAGAGAGAGAGAGAGAGGAGAGAGACCCCATACCCCATACCATAAGCTGAAAATGGCGATAATGAGGTTATGTATACTAAAATGGATGCAGAACTACCACAAATGGATGAATGAGGCACACACATAGCCAAAACGAGCAGTGACTAAGGGTGATCCATTACCAGTGATGGGTAAGGAGGGCGTAAGGGAAGGGGAAAGGGGTAGGACGGGCGAGAGAGAGAGAGAGAGAGAGAGAGAGAGAGAGAGAGAGAGAGAGAGAGAGGAGAGAGGAGAGAGGAGAGAGAGAGAGAGAGAGAGAGAGAGAGAGAGAGAGAGAGAGAGAGAGAGAGAGAGAGAGAGAGAGAGAGAGAGAGAGAGAGAGAGAGAGAGAGAGAGAGAGAGAGAGAGAGAGAGAGAGAGAGAGGTGTTGGGGGCCTTCCTCGCTGAGCTCTGTGGGAGAACTATCGTCTGAGGGGAACCAGACCTGCGAGGATGAGGGGAAACCGAGGGAGGGGGATACCGTAAGTGAAGGGAATAGCGAATGGGAGGGAGGGAGAGGGTAGCAGTGTGAAGAGATAATATGGAAGGGAAAGACGAACGTGGACGAAGAGGGGAGAGCAATGAAAGGAGGAAGGGGAATAAGCGTGATGAAGCAGGGAGAAGTTGGAATAAAGAGGAAGAGTAGAGATAATGCAAGAACTGTAGATTACATTGAAGGGAGAGACAAAGAGATGCCGTGCTAACTAAGGTAATAGACTTTCTTTTTTTCTTTGTATATTTTTTTCTATTCGTAAAGAAAAACCAAGTTGATTAAAAGTAAATGAATCAGTAAAAAAAATAAATAAATAAAACTAGAACACGAGAGAATGGTATATATTTTTTCGTCTTATGCAAATTGTGGTTAATATTTTGCATCTTTAGCATCTGGAACACGAGGGGACTGTCCATTGTTTTTATAAGTTGTTAACCCTCATGAAAAAGAAAAGAAAATCAGCGTCGTCATTTCCGTATTCCCGTAAGTCTTGCCTCCTCCGCTAGGACGTGGCGTGGCGCTGGTATCACTGCGGGAGTGGGAGGAGGAAGAGGAGGGACGGAGCTGGAAACTCAATCCCTCATGTAATACTCAAATGCGGGTTGAGGGGGGACCGGATATCTCTCGGATTCCCTACAACGATCGTGTGTGTGTGTTTGAACCTCCTCTTGTTTTACCTCAACAGTTCACAAAGATTAACTAAAACTACGAGCCACATAGACGATGCCAAGAAGATTTTTACTGCCGTTTCTACTTCTATCAGCTATTTGGTTCTCGTAAAATGTTTCATCATCCTAAATTACAGTCATAAAAAGAATCATTCGACTGAAGTAAATTTGTATTTCTTTAATCAATAGCTCACGATTTTGTATTTAGATTTGTATACAGATTTATTCCATCATGGGAGGTTACATGAAGTCATTGACACAGTATACATAACACGTGGCATTATCTTCCCTCTGTTACCGTACACAATACCACTATTATCCCCTTCTTCCATTTACCTTCAAAAAACAGTATTGCCTCTTCATGAGGAGCCTTAACATCATCCTGTAGTGACCAAAACCTCAATAACCAGCCATGAAATAAGTCCCCACGCTGCCCATCACCCCAGTTAGCCGTCCCCTTCCATCCATAGCGTGCCCCCAATCGTTTCAATACCATCTGTTCCGTGACTCTCCTTGGAATGTCAATCCTTCCGGAAGATGTACCCGCAGTTCACCCTGGGAAACACACGGGGGCGTCATTATACAACCGGACCCTCCATCCACCAGCGGCCCGTCGAGGAATGTCAACACCCCGCCCACGTGCACTACTATTAGGCGGCTCCCGGGGGCGTGCGAGAGGGGAGACGGGGCGCTCGAGGCAACTGTGGATGTGAAAACAGTCGGGGTCCTCAAGGGGGAGAGAGTATGCGATGGGGTGCAACGAGGGGAAGGAACTGATTAAGTGGAGTGTGTGTAGCTTGGAATCTGGGTTAAAAAGTAAAGGTAGGGAGGAGTAGAGTGTCGGACGTGGAATAATGGCAGGGTTTTATGGTTATTAACGTGTGTGGATAGCGTTTTTTCCTCTCTTTCTCTCTTTCTGTCTCTCTCATTCATTCATTCATTCATCCCCTCCTCCACCCAGTAATTTTTTCCCCGGTAATTATCTCAGTATTGTTTCCGTAGTTCATTCAATCTGCATCTTCCGGTGTCTTCATCATCCGCTGATAATTTACCGCATCTGATGGATGTCACGCCTCATTAAGGGATCCAGAGTAGAAGATGCGAAGATGGGGATAGAGTGGAGATGAGGAAGGGTAAAGGCAAGGTAAAAAGAAGGCTGGAGACGCAGGTGGGATTGTAGGAGAGAGGGAGAGTGTTGACAGCTTCGTTTGAGGGCGAGAATGAGTTCGAAAGTGAGAGCAAGGGTGAGGATGATGGTAATAGTTAGGGTTAGGGTGGTGCTAAGGGTGAAAGGAGAGTGTGAGGGAACGCAGTGAGTCTTGCTGACAATTCACTTCGTGGGAGGAATATTGACGGAGAGTTGCTGTCGCCGCCCTCTCCCCGTGTTGTGTTACACTGCTCACCGTAACTGTGTGGCGGGCGGGTCTGTGGTGGTGAGGGACACCCTGCTCTTACTGTGTTATGGATACTGTGAGCAGAATGTGTGTGCGATCACCGTCACTATGCATATTACTCACGTCTTTAATCATTAATACTATTTATGGAAACGTTATTTGCTTTCAGTTGAAAATATATTTTTATTAAGAATGTCGAGAAGCCAGTGGTTTGCCCTCCGTGGATATAATGACTGCTTTGATCATACTCTACGCCATTCACATAATAATATTACCAACTTACAGTATATCAGCTAAAAAATATTAAAGAAATTTCATAATACCTAGTTTAAATATTTACCGAGGTTCTTCTATATCCCTGAGTCGTATACATAATGCATCCAGACACACAGTATCCGTCTGAGCCACACTAATCGTTTACTTTCACACCTGAGCCGGGCGGAGCCTCGCAGCGGAGTCTCAGTGATTCACACACAACGGAATGAACACAAAATTGACTTTGGGATATTCAATGCATTAATATAGTAGGCGAGGATCGGTGCCATGCATAATATAGAAGTTCTTGGTGTCACAGGGCGATCAACGCAAGACTGTGCTGACCTCCGTGGCCCCCTCAGGCTGAGCAAGGTGGAGGGCGCCGCGGCAGACTGAGGAAGTCAGCGGTAAGCGGGTCGGGCAGCTGGGTCGTTTAGCTTGACTAGTGTTGAGTGTACAGTAATGTGTGGAAAGTGATGCCTCTCCCGAAGGCCTCACTGCGTATCGTATGTGCTGCACCGCGTCCCGCCGCCGCCGCCGCCGCCGCCGCCGCCGCCGCCGCCGCCGCCGCCGCCGCCGCCGCCGCTGCCGCTGCCGCCGCCTCGTAGCCCCGTGTGCGGTGCCCTCTGGCGACCAGCCACATATGTCGTCGGTCATAAAGCATGTTAATTTTGTCGTCACTTCCGGGAGCGCGTGCTACAGTGTGGTAGCTGCAAATAGAGTGAAACCTTTAATACGGCAAAGAAAGCTGTTGCGTGATGAAAAACAAGTGACACAAGAGACGGCTACGCCAAGATTCCAAACGTTTCCTATCCCAGCCCCACCTGATTGTGTCCCTGCAGACCCGCCCACGCATGGTGACGCCTTGCCCTCGATCCTCAACAGCGGACATCATCTGCCTGCGTCCGGTTGATAACAGTAGAAAGTTATTAATGAAACAGTTAATGAAGGCGACATTATTTCGGGTGTAAAATGGTTCACTTAGCGGAGGGTGTTGCCATCAGCGGCTCCGTGTATTAAGTGCCGCGAGCTGCCTCAAGTGTCAGCGGGAGAGAGGTTCAAAACAGCAAAATTTCAAGCATAATTTATTCCCCTCGCCGACCTTTCACAAGAACCAGGGAGTTTATCAGGATATATATGAAGTGTTTAACATAAACCCGGATAATGATGTCAAGTGGAACCGAAAAAAGTAGCCATGTTTATAGAGAATGAAGGGAGGAAGAGA
Source organism: Cancer borealis (assembly GCA_036785275.1). Taxonomy (NCBI): domain Eukaryota; kingdom Metazoa; phylum Arthropoda; class Malacostraca; order Decapoda; family Cancridae; genus Cancer; species Cancer borealis. Next base: position 74,889 of record JAXIVD010001313.1, on the reverse strand, counting down.
AGGAGGCGAAGAGGGAAGAACCCACCCGTCGAGGCTGTCATCTGCCATCTCGAAGAATTATGCCAAACATGTGTGCCGAGGCGGGTTTTTGCAGAATTTCTGGCGGCGTCCTGCTATCGTATTTATCATAGTGAGCCCGCAGAGAACTGAGCCTAGAGAGAGAGGGGGAGGAAAGACACACACACACACACACACACACACACACACACACACACACACACACACACACACACACACACACACACACACACACACATACACACACACGGAAGAAAGAAAAAAAACCGAGCAAGAGAGTAGTAAGTGGGGTAGAGGATACAAAAAATTGTGATGAGGAATGCAATTTAGACATCTGCGCGAGGTTAGAGTTGTCGTAACGTGAACTAACTCCCGAGCCTCGCGGGTCCGGCTCTCTCAGGCTCTTTTATTTCCACTTACAACTGTGACTCGACTCCACGTGATAAGACCCGACACGAGATAAGAACTCTGCTGCCTCGCATTTTATAGCAATTCCTCCCTAGTCCTCGTTCTTCAGGGAGAGGCGAATAAGGAGCAGTAGGAGAGGTAAGACAAAAAGAGTTAAGGGAAAGAAGATATATCTCTAAGGAAATGAATGACATCATTGGTGGAAGGAAAGGACAAAAAACAAAGTCTAGGATGGAAATGTGATCATAAGTTGAAAATTCCCTTCCATTACCTCCTCCACGTCCAGTTTAGGTGGTGATAAAGAATCAAGGTAATAAGCTTCACCAAATGCCCACCACATTATCGGTCTTAAATCTTGCCTGAGAGAGAGAGAGAGCGAGAGAGAGAGAGAGAGAGAGAGAGAGAGAGAGAGAGAGAGAGAGAGAGAGAGAGAGAGAGAGAGAGAGAGAGAGAGAGAGAAGGACATATATATAAAAAAAAGGACAAAACATACCAGGAATCACCATATTAAAAACTACAATTACATTTTCCACTCCAAACTCGAGAAAAGAAACACAGAAACACTACCATCACACCCACAGGAAGCTCGTGTTGATGGTGTGTGTTTAAGAGTTGTACTGTAGCATTAGGTGTAGCTTTGTCGAGACCAAGACCTTGCCAGCACCCAACAGCCTCTTACTGCTGGATGTAGTGTGTCGACCCTTAACTTTGAGCGATGGTCGACTTTAGAAGACGCCCCCATAAGACCCTGAAATATGGTCCCGGTTCTGTGCTACTGCCGAGGAAGGGAGGGAGGGAGGAAGAGAAGGAAGGAGGGAGGAAAGGAGGGGAGGGAGTCAGGTCACACGGAATATTTTTAACATCAGCCACACAGAAGAGGAAGAGGCGGAGGAGGGAGGAAGGAAGGGAGGGAGTGAGGTTTAAAAGGTTGTGTAGATAAAACAGTTTTCGTCTATAATAATAAATGTTAGGTCTCCCTCCATTTACATTGAGTCGTTGCTGATTTAGTGTTTTTACAACTTTTGTTTATCGAAGTCACAAACTGTGGGATAATAACTCAGACGAAAACGACCCAACGCAACTTGAAGACGGACGGACTCACAGCGTATACTCATTGCGCATACGTATGTACATTTATCTGTGAGATTCAGCTTTTTTTTTTACCTCACCAGTGATCAAAATTTAATGCTAGTCACCATTAGATGCTAATCAGAGGGTATCAGATCCCATTCATAGGGAATTAGGCGACGCTAGTGTAGTGATGAACCAAACATTAATTTCACGCCGTCTATGAGCCATAAATTTCTACTTTTTCTCCCGACGAATTTGCTGTGACGTAGCCTGTGGATTTATTGCCCATTCCAAGCTCTCCCGTATGTGGAGGGTGATGGGGGCTGTGGTGGGGGGATGGTACTGGTGGTGGTAGTGGTAGTGGTGGTGTCAAAGGGTAGTGGTGTATGTGCGTGGTAGTGGTATAGTAGTGACATTGGTGTTTGTGGTTGTGATAGTTGTGGTGGTGGTAGTGAGGTGAGTTTGCAGTGTGGTAACTAGCAGTATTGTCGCTCGTGTGTGACTGATGCGTAGTTGTGGTAGTTATGGAGACACCAAGGTTGTAATAGGTGTGTGTGTGTGTGTGTGTGTGTGTGTGTGTGTGTGTGTGTGTGTGTGTGTGTGTGTGTGTGTGTGTGTGTGTGTGTGTGTGTGTGTGGTGATGCCCTATGAAAGAGATGGTTTGCCTTCTGTTACCACGTTCAGAACAAAGAGTCACCATCCTGGACGAAGCCATACGGCCAGCCAGTGAAGCAGAACGCCTATTCACTGAGCAAGGTAAAGGAAACACCATAAAGGAAGTCACATGTAACAATAGAAGTCTTTGCAGCAGAATCACGCGAGGGGCGGAGGGTGGGAGTGCTGTTTTCTCATCCTGACATAACTACTCCACGTCATTTACCGCTGGGCTCTGGGTAGAGTTTGGACTAACCTCTACTTAGCCTAACTTACTGTCATCGCAGAGCCCCTTGGTAGGGAATGAACCAAGGACAAGAAGAAGAAAAATAGTGAGAGAGAAAATTTGAATTAGTCAGCTTCCCGCCTGAGGGTTGCCCATGTATAGGGGAGCAGCCACTACCCTGCCGGCGGAGGGGACAGCGGTCGTAGCCGGGACGAGATACAGAAGTGATAAACACGATATTCGTAGTCAAATTATGTATGAGGGCACCGGACTGGCCGCTCCCTCGCCACCATCGATACTGTCATGTGTAATTGCCTCGGTTCATAGTTTACATGGAGAGTCAGCTACGATCAGAAGCCACAACGTAAATTACCTCAGCTAACGTCGTAAATTGAGTCTGAGCGGAATGTTGCTTACACATGAATAGCTTCATTACCGAGTCCCTGTGTGCCTGATCTAAGAACGGTGGAGGACTTTTTTTTTTTCTTCTTCTCTTCGTTGTGTACGTAACGGAACGCATGCTAAGGTCGACGCAGCCAAGATACTAATCAGCCAACTCATACCCTCGCTTCTCTCTCTCTCTCTCTCTCTCTCTCTCTCTCTCTCTCTCTCTCTCTCTCTCTCTCTCTCTCTCGCTCTCGCTCTCGCTCTCGCTCTCTCTCTCTCTCTCTCTCTCTCTCTCTCTCTCTCTCTCTCTCTCTCTCTCTCTCTCTCTCTCTCTCTCTCTCTCTCTCTCCCCTCCTCTCCCTCCTCCTCCTCCCCCAATAATGGTTCTCCTTCTCATCTTTCGTTTCTTTCCCTCTTTCACCTCTTCATCCTCTTCTCTACCATCTTCATCACCTCTATATTTATCTCATCTCACTTTATATTTCTCAGTCCTTTTCCTCTTTCTCCTTCAGACTAATATAATTGTAAGAATTGTCTGGCATTTTACTTACTCTCACACTGAAATTAGACTTTATAATCAACCTCAATTCTGCTGTTGTCATTCAGTCTCAAGATTTTCATTCTCTTTTAAGCTGACAGTGTTTCTTTTTCACACACTGATGATGATGATGATCATCATCATGATAGTTTCCAAGAGTGTCGTGCTCGTGATTACTACGTGATTATCACATTGCGTGCAATGAGTGAGAATGGTAGGACTGAACTGGCTGGCGGATTGAATGGAATGAGATAGGGAAGGATAAGAATGAGTATTGAGAGTTAAACTGGCAGGGATAGTGTTGTGGATGGTATGTAGGATGAAAATAGATGTTCAGGCTAATAGGGTGAGAGAGTGTAAAGTCAGTGTTAGGGTGAATGGAAAGGGTAGCAAGAAGGAGAGAGTGAATGGATGTGGAGAGTCTGACTTCAAGGATGGAGGAAAGGGAGAATGGTGGCTCATGAGTGGGGAGAAAGAGGTGAGTGTGAAAAGTCAGACTAGCTGGCTACAAGGGGAAGTGTTGGGGGAGGGAAGGAGTGTAGGAACGAGTGTGCTGAGTGAGATGTGTGGTTGGTGTGGTGTGAGGTTGATGTGGTGAGGACGCTAAGTGTATCAAGTGCAATACGTGGACTGAGTGCGGTGGGAGTGGCAAGTGTGTGTGTGTGTGTGTGTGTGTGTGTGTGTGTGTGTGTGTGTGTGTGTGTGTGTGTGTGTGTGTGTGTGTGCTTTGGTAGTGGTGGTGGTGGTGGTGGTGGAGGGAGCTGTGTGGACACTTCTGTGCGGGTTTACCAAGTGGGGATACTGGATCCTCTCGAGTGCAATAAACGGTGAATGAAATTTCGCAATGGTGAGTCTCCTCCTCTTCCTCCTCCTCTTCCTTCTCCTCCTCCTCCTCCTCCTCCTCCTCCTCCTCCTCCTCCTCCTCCTCCTCCTCCTCCTCCTCCTCCTCCTCCCTCTTGATGAATGATGCGAGTCGCGGCTCCTTGTTTGTGTGCGTTGAGGTACCTGCGAAGACCCTTCATTCACGGCCACTCCTTCACTGTTTACTCGCTTTTTATCTTCCACCGTCCTCTTTTACCTCCTTCCCAGCCCTCCCCTTCCGCCCCTTCCCTCCTCCTTCCTCTCCGCCGTCCTCCCAAGGCTACATACACTCTCGTGGTTTGTTAAGATTACTCACCGCTGCATCTTTTTGCTTCCTCCCGACACTGTTGGAAGTCACGGATGTTTATTGCGTAATACACCATCGGTCGAGTTTGGTTTTGCCTTCCGTTCATTATGCTCCTTGTGTGTGTGTGTGTGTGTGTGTGTGTGTGTGTGTGTGTGTGTGTGTGTGTGTGTGTGTGTGTGTGTGTGTGTGTGTGTGTGTGTGGTATAGTGCCTCGGGCGATGTTATTCTCGCCTCTTACTGATCCACGTCGCTTCTTACACATACACACACACACTCACACACACACACACACACACACACACACACACACACACACACACACACACACACACACACACACACACACACACACACACACATCCACATACTGCCGCTCCCAGCGATCTTATTCCCTCCAAGGTCTCGTGTTTCTCTGCAGTCTGTCGTTCCCCCTTTTTTTCAGGTCGTACATCCAATTGCGTTATATCTCCCGGTTCTTGTGTGTCCTCTCCGCTGCTCACAAACGAGATTAATCAACCCACCCTGTGTATCATAATATCCCTCAAGCCTCAACCTCTTATCTTACACAGCCACACCCACCCTCTCTCCCTCTCTGTCTCCCTTATTCTTCACATCCAACCATCTCTCACTTAGGCCTTACAAATTTTCACCTTTGCTCCGCCTTCCGTCATCCGTTTCCCTCCCTCCCTCTCCTTTCCGTGACAGCAGCTCAGGTACCTTTACAGCCAGACTTATGACAGGTTCGAGATGATGAATGAACCACAGTGACTTGTAAACCGTAAATACTCGGCTTCATTTTGGGGCTAAATTCTGCCCACCACACCAGGAGACGGGAAAGAAAGGTTGAAAGGCATAGAGGGAAAGAGGGAGGAAGGGAGAGCCGTGCATGTGTCTCGTTGGGGGTTACAGGCAACGTAAAGGTACTTATTGATGATGTTAAATGTGTGGGTTGTATAGGTTTTGTGGTTTGAATGTTATATGTATGTAATAATTTTATATTTAGTGTAAGCTGTGAGACGCCAGTTGGTGGTGTGACTTATTTGAGTGTAAGGAGAAAGAAAAAAAGCAGAAGGAGTAACAGTATAAGGAGGAAGAGGGAGAATATAAAGATGATATAGAGAGAAAGAAGTATATATAATAGACATTATTTTTTTTTGTTTCTCTGTTTTTCGTAGAGTTTATCATCTTTACAGCCGTATCTGTTACCGCTACTTTCTCTTTGTTTTCTTTCTTATCCTTAATGTGTGTTGTTCTTTGCAGCGGCGCGACACACACACACACACACACACACACACACACACACACACACACACACACACACACACACACACACACACACACACACACACACATACACACACACACACACACACACACACACATACACACACCGTTACCTGGTCTTTTATGCCTTATCGACCACCTGTGTTTCCATTTATTGTATGTACTCGTCTTATTTACAACCTGATTTTAGGCGACAAGCGTTATTTATGTTAATGTCGTAATTCTTCGCCTTTGTTATTATATTTTATGGCACATTTACACATTTTACTAACGTGATATGTCGCTTTTGTGTGGCTCTTTCCCGCGCACTTTATCGATACTTGAGAGAGAAGGAAGGAGAAGAAGGAGGAGGAAGAAGGGGAAAGGGTTGAGGTAGAAACTGTGAAGGGAGGAAAGGAATGGACGGACGGAGGGAAGGGGGAGAGAGGAAGGTAGGAAGAGAGAAAGAGAGACATTCCTTGACGTGATAGTAAGGGGAATGTTCCTCTTGAGTTATTTGACGTGTTGGTCGTTTCTCTCCCTCCCTCCCTCCCTTGCTGGGGGAAGAGTATATAAAGATTGATACACAGACAGATAGATTGGACGATAGATAAATAAACATGGATGGACATGAAAAGGGAGACGAGTACTATACACGAGGTGAAAGGGTGCGTGTATGTAGAATGAAAAACTTATGTAGGGAAGGTTTTTTTTCAGTAAGTGGTTGAGAAATATAAATTATACCACCACTACTACCACGCCCATCAACATCAACAATAGGAATAGTAGTAGTAGTGGTGGTAGTAGTAATAATAGTAGTAGTAGTAGTTTTCAGCTGTTCACTAATCACGTTCATCCCCGGAAAAGTGTCATGCGCCCTTTGTATTCCGACTCTTGAGTAACAAAAGCCTTGACTACGGGGAAGAAGAATAAAGGTTCAGCACCAAGCTTTGCAACGCCACCACAGCCTAGCGGGACCCTCGACCTTGACGCCTTTGTTGACACCACACCACTCCTTTACATATCAAGACGACGCAAGCTGTACATTGATGGTGTTTTGGTAACGAAGTGAGTGGCTGAGAGAGGGAAGGAGGGAGGGAGAAGGACGGGAAGGGGGTTGGGTAGCGGTGGGAGGGAGAGAGAAGAGGGAGGATGGAGAGAGAAGGAAAGAGAGACGGCTGTGGAGTGGGAGGAGGAGGAGCATCATAACAGCCGTGCATCACCTTGACGGACTGGGCCCCGCCACTGCCCGCCCAAGTTAACACAACGACTGACAGAAATATGATAATTACCCGGTATTGGTGGTCCTTCCCCGCCCACAGTAACCCGACCCCCGCGCCCACCCTTCCCCTCCATCAGCTGGGAAGGAGGGGGAGGAGGAGGAAGAGGGCAGGGAGAGCAACCCTTGGCACAGGCATCCTCCCTCTCCCTCCCTTCCCTCTACCCTGCTGGTTCGCTCCCCTCCCAGCCTCCCACCCCTTCAGCTAGACTCGCGGACAAGGGTACTCGATTAAACACACACAGCGGTTTTATTCAGGCTTGCTTAGTATTTATGAATGCTGCTTCATGGGCCAGCCAAGATATTAACTACAATGCCATACCCAGATTTACCTCCCACTCGCTTGCGAAGAGGAAATCAGATACTTATATTAGACCTTCATAAAGAAGAGTTAATATCACGGTTAGAAATTAAGTACAAAGAAATCAGCTGAATAAAAGAGAGGTTGGTAAACCCGAGAAAAATGGTAAAGTAATGAACGGCTGGAATAGAATGAGAGGATGCAAGTGGAAAGTGGAATCGCCTTATTTATGACTGCTGGAGGAGGGAGGAGGCCCTGCGCTGCTCTGAATAGAGTTCTTGTCTTACCTTACTTAGCAGTGACCTTAGAGCACTCCTAGGGATCTCGGGGCGTGACTGAGGCTTCACAAGGCAGATGAACCCACCCCGACCCCTCCCTATTCCGGATTTGCTGTCAGTGGCTGTTTTCAAACTTCACCGCAAGATGAATCCGATGCGAATATTTCCTCACGTTTCAGTGGCTGTCGGTGATCATTAGCACAACGCCTTCCCCTCCAAACCGAGACTGTGACCTGGTGCTCCTTGAATCGAAAATAGCTCACCTCCTTGAGTACACCTCTTGTGTGTGTGTGTGTGTGTGTGTGTGTGTGTGTGTGTGTGTGTGTGTGTGTGTGTGTGTGTGTGTGTGTGTGTGTGTGTGTGTAGGAGTGCGTGAATGTTTGTGAGACCCCCTTGTGCTGAGGTGGGCTGGTCGTGAGCTCATTGCTTAATATTGCGCAGAATGCAATCGCTCTACTCGATGCCACAACCCAGAGAGAGGGAGACTTTTGCTAACTGTTGGCAATCGTCGTCCCCAGTTCGTCCTCTTCTTCTGCTGTCTGTCATGTTTCCCTTTCTTCCTCTTTTTTTTCTTTCTTCCTTGCTCTCTCTTTCTCCCTACATTAACCAACACCCGACAGACAGAGATCAAAGGCGTGTAGTTATTTGTGTTGTAAGGCTGTAGGACAAGGGAGGCTTAGGGAGCGGCTCCTCCCTCTAACTGACTTGAAAATACTAAGAGGTGAAAAAAGGCGCGAAGTTGTGGACATTTTCAGAACCGTTCGGTCTGGAGTGAGTGGACGCGTTAGACGAAAACAATACTGGCTTGTCTTCTCAACCCCCACCAGGGACACCTCCTCCTCCTCCTCCTCTTCTTCTTCTTCTCCTTATTCGTCTTCATTTTCCTTTCCCGTTCTTTCTTTTTCATTTATTCATCCTTTTTCCTACACTTCCTAACTTCTTATTCTTCTTCATCATCATATTCTTCTAGTTCTTGTTCATGTTCTTGTTCTAGTTGTTTTTGTTCTCCAATTCCTCCTCCTCCTCCTCGTCCTCCTCCTCCTCCTTTTCCTCCTCACCTCTTCCCTCTCTGCCACTGTGGGAAGGCGTTGAGTCTCCCAGAGGTAGAGTGATGGATGGCGTGCTAGGTTTGGTGGGCACAGTGTGTGTGTGTGTGTGTGTGTGTGTGTGTGTGTGTGTGTGTTGCATGGTCTGGTAATGAACAGTACATCCAGTGGAGGCAATGCAGTAATTGAAAGGAAGTGCATTAAGCCAGACACCACACACACACACACACACACACACACACACACACACACACACACACACACACACACACACACACACACAGACACACACACACACACACACACACACACACACACACACACACACACACACACACACACACACACGAGAAGCACCACCATATCAGAAGAGCAAGACTGGCAAGGAAAAAGGCAACATTCCTCTTGGCTCCTATTAGATTTCCTGACCCCACCTGACCTCATTTTCCCTTTGGGCTGAGTAAGCGCAGGAATCGGCTTGAGATACAGTTGCTAGGGGCAGTCACGGGGCGAGTCAGCAGGGGAGGGGATGGAGTGGGGATGGATGGGGACGAAGAACTATGTTGGCAACGATATTTTTTTACGAGGCGTGAGGGGCATTGCAAGGAGGAGGATGGAAGCTCCGGTGAACTTTAACCTTAGTAAAATAAAAGTGTTTATTCACATATCGTATTACTAGTAACTCTAAAGTGTTTTCTCTACAAGATTACAAAAATACTAAGCTGGTAACAGTCATTAATCATCGCGGGTGTACGTAGCGCATGCATATCGGGGCATCGCATCGACGACAAGGGGGTAATGTGGGGGATGAAGGTGTTTCTGTTGGGTGACATGGGTGACAAGCAACTCAAGTGCATCTCCGAGACCTTAATGAGGGTATGGGAAGCTGCACTCTTTATTAAGCGTAAAACATAATTTTCTTCATTTTCCTGCCACGTCAGCAGTACCGATGCTTGGCCCTCTCCTTGCCCCGCCCCGCCCCGCCCCGCCTTGCCCCTCCCCTCCCTCGCAATGGCCATTTCCTTCCTGACACGATGAAAACTGAGCCCGAACTCATGGTCCCAATTACTCCAGCTCGCTCATAAATCATCGCGTTTCAATTAAAAAAGGCACGAAAGGGTGTGTGGAGGGCGGAGATAGGGTGCATCTCACTGCCGGGCATGTGGCCGCGGCGGGACAATGGCACCCTTGTCGCGACCAAACTGTTTAAATCACTCGCCCTGAAACACCAACACGTCGGCCGGTAATATATGCGCGGCCTTCAGTGATGGGCCGGGTTAAGGCAGACCAGGCCGCCAGGGTTATCAGGGGCGCGGAGACTGGCCCAGATCCTACTCCTGGGGCGAGACATGGGGAGGGGTGAGCGGGGCGGGGCGAGCAGGAGTGGGACAGAGGGTGCGGTAGGAGGCCAGGCAAAGTTATAAGTCTCCATGATATTTGTATTCTATTCAGTGTTTCCCTGGATGGTGCAGCTGCGACAGAGCGTGAGGCAGAATGTAACACAACCCATTAAGTGGAGGACGAGTGCTTGTGCTTCACTCCTGCTAATGCTTGGTGGTGTTTGTGTTTTGTCTGCTTTAAATGACAGCGGGAAAACCTTAAAAGGCATATGTTTTAAATAGAAATCTTTTCCTCTCCTCCTCCTCCTTCTCCTCCTCCTCCTCCTTCCCTTTTTTACTCTTCATGGTGTGTCTTTTTTCTTCTTTCTCCTGTGAGCTGACCTCAACAAAAATAACGCAAGATAGTGCCCAAGAAGTCTGCGTATTGGTGTGTTTGTTTTCATGCGTTGATTGCCGTGCCGAGCGGGCATCAGCGAGGAGCAGCAGGTCATTAATTTTACAGATAACACACTCACAAATGTGTATATTTTGCGCTAATGAACATTAGTGAAGAAAAATACAACTTTTGTAAATTCATCCAAGTGGTGATGGCATACACAGTATAGATTTGTTTTGTAATTAAAGATAAAAACAAATATTCCAGATTAAAGTGAAATGTACGAAAACAATGATTCATCACAATCATGTTCATGTATAATACAGGGTGAATGTGGGGCCTCTACTCACTCTGCCAGCCTCCCCCTTCCGTCCTTGTGTCAGTGTTCGGCAATGTTGTAAATATGCGGAAACTGCTGACGAAGAGAGAGCTTTCACTACAGCCTGGGAAGGGCTAGACGGAGCTGGACAAGAAGGAGGAGGAGGAGGAGGAGGAGGAGGAGGGGAGGGGGAGGAGGAGGAGGAGGAGGAGGAGGAGGAGGAGGAGGAGGAGGAGGAGGAGAAGGCTTGCACCAGACGACACAACAAAGGATTGCTGCCTTGGCGGTTAAAGTTTGGTTTAGGACGTGTTTCATTACCGCTGCGTCAAGGGAGTTTTGTGTCGTGATAATAGATGTTAAGTGTATATACTCGTACCCCGCGTGGCGTCGAGGACACTGCTGTGGACTTAACAGAGGGTTGGCGCGGACAGACAGAGGAAGGACAACAGAGAAAACGCTACGCACCCAACACGGAAAATATAGATAACATGTGTATACGTATAAAAATAAAAAGCCAGGAGGAGGTGGAGGAGGAGGAGGAGCTGGACCAAATTAGTGGAGGCGAAATGTGGTTGGTCAGGAACTCGTGGAAATCGCTTGCTCCCATTGGCTAAAAAGTTAATAGCAGCCATTAATCATCAGCATCAGATACACTTTGGGGGTGAGTGTTCCCTTCTGCTGGCCACACACTTCCCAGCACACCTGCTAAGCGCGCCTCCACCCCATTCTCCCCTTCGTACTGGCCTCTCCCTCTTCCTTCCCCTTTCTTAGCTTTTTACCTCCGCTTTTCCTCCCCCTTAGTTTTTGCTCCACCCTTCTGTTCTTCTCATGTTTTGCCTCCTTTTTGTTTTCCTTCGATTTTTAGTTCTTCATTTCTCCCCTTGCTCCTTCTTTCTCCCCTTCGTCCCCCTGGTTTTCGTCCGTCTCTGCCCTCCAACACTTGTCTCATCTTAGTTTTTCCTCCTCTATGCCGTGGTGTTCCTGGTGGGGGGCAGCTGAACATACCGATAATTACTGTTCTTCGGTGGCGTGTTTATAGCGTGGATATATATGATTGTCGGGGTAAATGTTGAACAGTTTATATCTTGGTGGTGTAGCGGCCAGTGTTCTTCACCCGATCCAGAGCACTGATGTGAGTTGGTTCGCCGTGAGTCTGTGAGATCCTTCGTCATCTCAGTAAACTTAATGCTTGGTGCACCTGACCTCACCTTGTAGTACTGCCATCCTGCTGTGCTTTACTTTCACTCCACTTCATCTTACGTTCTGTTGACGTTGTTCGACTTTACCTTCATTTTATGTTTATATTCACCTCACTTTACGTCTTACTTTACTACTTTGACATCCTTTATCATACTAGCACTTACTTTTTATTTTTATTTTTTTTTATCTTACCTCACTTTACTAAACCTTCTTTTACTAAACCCAAACGTCTTCTATGGTGACGCAAGGAACCTTAATTTCCATGTGGCCTGAAGATCACAAACCATGTTAGAAACTTTCCTATAAAAGAAAATGTAAATCAAAGTTTCATGTGCCTGTGTTCCATGTACTCACTACGCAAAACGCAAACGTGAGATTCTTTGGTAATTCTCAACACGCACATGTCCACGCGCCCTCCCGACCTCTCGTGTGTCCCGCCGCCGCCCGACGAACGCACCTCGTAAATTATTATTAGTATTGGTGTGTCGCTCTGTTGGTCGCCATGTTGGGCTCCTGC
>JAXIVD010001313.1:40000-57500 GCA_036785275.1 Cancer borealis | reverse complement strand
TTCCACCTACAACGGCCAGCCTCTTCCTCCTCCATCCTCTCTTTCTTTTCCTCCTCTTCCTTCTCTGGCTGTGGGTGTGTGAACTTGGGCCCAGCTGGTGCCGGTAAGCCTGGCAGAGAGGGCCCAGGGATCACTTGGGTGAGTGGGCGTGGAATGTTGTTGCTGGAGCTACACTAGTGCTCGAGAAGGCCAGTGATAGGTACAGAGGTGGTGGCTTGCCTCTACCTCGCCTTACTGCCACATGCCATCCTTCAAAGGGTAGGCATAGGGGAGGTACGAGGGTGGAACACGGTTTAGTAAGAGGAATGATGTGGAATCGGGTGCAGTCATGAATCTCCGGTACATACACAGCGAATAGCCGTGAATCATCTGACTGGAGGACCGTTATTGCATGCTGTTAGACCAGAGGAAGTGCCTGGCTTGATGGTAATAAAAACATCACACCGTTTCATAAGCTTTCCCTTTAAAATGATATCCTGCTCACTGACACAATGATCTGCTTAACTTATCTATCCACTTGACTACCTGTCTGTCTACCTGTCTCAGTCTATGTGTTTATATAGCGATGTATTTATCCATTTATCTTTCCTATTACTTTTGTTAGTTTAGCTTATCATATAGTTGGACATGTTGAAAATTGTTGTCGAATCGAGGACCTGCAGTGTATTGTGATATCTTTGTTGGGCAAAAAAAAAGATTTTAAACATAGAACTAATGCCTTATTGATATATAAGGTGTTTTTCCCAACATGTAGAGTTAACATAAGATCATGCACCTAACACACCTCCTGTCGAGTGAGAATGCTTGGATGTGTACAGAACAAAAACGATCCCTGTTTGTTCTGCTTCTTTTTCTTTGTTTTTTCCTTGAGCTCTGTAACCTGAAAGACTTGACTCATAATACTTTACCTAACATGAGCAACACTGAATATTCGTGTGATGGAATGATATGTATGATAAACTGAATTGCCTCGAGTGATTCCTCATAATATTGAATAATTTCCTGACGCCCGGGCTAGACAGTCAGGGCCACATAACCATGATACCACCAGTTCATTGACACACGCTTGCACCTGTGGCTCGTCCGTGTCCTGTAAGTGATACGCATCACATTCAACGGATTTCATCACTTCCTAGAATTTTTTTTTGTCGTAGTTTATTCATAATTACGGCCAAGAAAAGGGGAAGGAGGAGGTGGTGGTGGTGGTGGTGGTGGTGGAAGAAGGTGGCGGCTGGTTGGGTTGAGCGTCTTAATCTACCCTGGCAAGACGATCGCGGTGATGTGTGTTGTATTGCCTCTGCTGCCACGGTCGCAGCTGCTTTTTCTTCCTTTGCATTAACAACAAAGTTGATTCAGCAAAATATGTGAGGCAGTTCTTCGCCAGTATACTGATGCAACGCAGTCTGCCCTTCACTCCGCCTCGGGTTGGTACTGCTGTATCCGTCACGCCACAATGCTGCTCTTTCTCCGCTGGTTCATCTGTATCAGCACTTCAGAATATAAACACTGTAGATTTCGATCAACCTCCCACCATTAGTAATAGTCTTGACGTGCACCAACTCAGCGATTCCCTTCACGCCAGCAGCACAGAGAGCGAGATTGTCCTTCCCAGGGAGTCTGTAAGTCACAGCAAGTGATAAGATGGGAAACTAAGCGCATTCGGTGACTTCCTGCTTTCAAAACTGCAAACTCCCTCAGTCTGTCTCTCTATCTTGTTGTCTTATTCCAATTAGTTAGACGCTAGTCAGATTTCCGTAATACCTTACGCGGTGTAAAAGATGGCAAATAGAACTTTGAAAAACAAGGGGTGAACGGCACCTCCTTTACTGTTTCTTATCACGATGGATTTATTGGAGGTCACGACGTGCCTCTGTCCACAGTGTTCCTTTGTTGCCTCCTTGAATGACCAAAAATGTCACATGCTATGGGGAGAAGGGAATGAAAAAAATATCAGACGAAAACAAACAAAAAAAGAAAAACTTTGTATAAATAAATATCAGAGGGTGTCCTCGCGGCAGCAGCAAACCAGCGTGCCACAGGCTGGGTCCGCCTTATAAGCCTAGACGCAGGACAGTGATATATGCGTCCCTCTGATATAAAAGGCTATTTACTCCTATAGCCAGACGGGCAAGTCCCGAGCACGGCCAGCCAGCGGACCTTTGTTAAGAGGCGTTTTTTGTGTGTGGTCCCGAAGCCGGACGGGCGGAATGCCTCCCCGCGACAAGGTGCTGTTTCAGGTGTCAGCTGATAACGCGGCGGGGAGCAGGCGACGCTCGCGGCGCTGACGGTGAGGTGAACGTGACGATGAAGGTGACATCGACAGTGATGATACTGGTGCTCATTACGCTGCTTGTCTTTGTGATAATGACACCACGTTTGTAATGATCAGAGTGACGGTGTAGGGGAGAATCGGCTTCAATGTGTCACTCTTTTCTTTAATACATTAATTGTATATAATGTGAGAGAAAGTTGTCTCATTTATAGAGTCGAGATGAACCCGGAACATAATTATATATGTTACATCATATCATGAAACAAACACACACACAGTACTATAGTCGTCCTAAACCCAGTATCCTTTTTTTTTTTGCTGTAGTTGCCTCGACATACATCAGGATTCTCGTCCCATATAAACAAAATAGAAACGGAGAGAAAGGCAGAAACCTTCAAATGAGAATAATATGTGAGGGAAGGATTGAAAGGAGTTCAGGAAATATCCTAATTAACTCCCCTCCATCTTTTCCACATATAATTAACATCAATCTCTTTCGAAATAGCACATCCTCAGTATAATCATTAGGATCCCACAACTATGAACATCCTGGAGAGATACAAAACCATTTATCATAGATTTGTCAACGAGAGGAAACGAAAACATAGCAGGAGGTGATCATTAAGTATTGTTGTTTTTAGTATTATTATCATTGTTATTGTTGCTTTTGTTGTTGTTGTACACATCCACTTTGTTTTGAGAGTGACGTAGATCTTCTCTTCATTATTTATCTGCAGCAAAGCTTTTTCCTCGTCGGCGATGTCAAAACAGGACGATGGGGAGGTGTAGGGAGGTGTAGGGAGGTGTAGGAGGAGGTAGGAGCCGAGGGGCGGAGACCTGCTAAGTGGCGGTGGAGGGCCAGATGGTGTCTCCTGCGCCGAGTGTTAAAGTCATTGTGGGTAACCCTAGCCCACACACACACACACACACACACACACACACACACACACACACACACACACACACACACACACACACACACACACACACACACGCACACACACACACACACACACACACACACACACACACACACACACACACACACACACACACACACACACACACACACACGCACACACACACACACACACACACACACACACACACACACACACACACACCCACGCACACACACACACACACACACACACACACACACACACACACACACACACACACACACACACACACACACGCACACACACACACACACACACACACGCACACACACACACACACACACACACACACACACACACACACACACACACCCTTCACTGTTTTCATGACTGTTTTCCTGAGGGTCGTTCAAGCTACGTACACAGACTAAAGCTCCTCGTCTACACTTTCTTTACCTTCACCTCGACTTCCCTTTTTTCTCTCCTCCTCCTCCTCCTCCTCCTCCTCCTCCTCCTCCTCCTCCTCCTCCGTGACATCTCTCCAGTATGCTCTCTCTCTGATTTAGTGTGACGCTCTCCTTCCTCCCCTCCTTCCCCCGCCGTCCGTCATCGTTGTTGTTGTTGTTAGTGTTGTTTTTGTTGTTGTTGCTCCACTTTTTCTTCGTCTCCTCTTTATTTTTTCTTTCTCTTGTTTCTTCGTCGTCTTCTTCGTCATGAGTTCAACAGCAGCAGCAACAATGACAACAACGACGATAATAACAACAACAGTTTCTATTACTACTACTACTACTACTACTACTACTACTACTACTACTACTACTACTACTACTACTACTACTACTACTACTATTATCATATCACCACTTTCCTATCTTTCTACTCTCACTCCACCTTCTACTTCCCTCCTTTTCCTCCTTCTCACCTCATTCACTTTCCTCTCCCCATAACACTCTCACTGTCCACCTCACTCCACACCCATCAATTAGCCCCATCCTGTGTTCCTTCATTGCCTTGCCACGCCCTTCTCTGTCCTCTTTCTACACCTCCTCCTCTTCCTTTTACCTCCTCTTCCTTTTTCCTCCTCTTCCTCCTCCTCCTCTTCTTCTTGATAATTATAAAAGTTGCTCTGATTTTTCTAGTAGGTAAGATTTTTTTCTCCCTCATAGATATTCCCAAGGACCTTATGAGTATGTGTGTGTGTGTGTGTGTGTGTGTGTGTGTGTGTGTGTGTGTGTGTGTGTGTGTGTGTGTGTGTGTGTGTGTGTGTTGACATCACGTGGGTGGAATGTCGCTGTGACGTCAGCGAGCCTCGTGCTTGATGCCATAGAGGGCCTAGAGGGAGGGTGAGGGAGGGAGAGTGAAGATAAGGGCAAGGGAAGGACCAGATAATTAAGATGAACACAAGAGGTATAGAAGGAGAGGTAGACATAGACAAACAAGACTTGAGATACACAAACGTACGTACGAACAGTATACGCAGTAAGAATATAACGTCCTTCGAACCTGACTTATCCTTATGAGCTCAAGTTTTTGTATCTTTGAATTTATTTTAGCGTCCATATTGTTATAGCAGCTTCCCCTTTGGTCTTGTATCCATGTTGTGTACAAGTATGCAACAGGAGATAGCGTGAGGTCTGAAAGGGAAACTAAATAATACATATATCGATCGTGTTTGAATACTAACCAAAAACAACCTCAAACCCAAATACAGAAAGGAAGAAGAGGGAAAAAAAATAAAGAAAAAATGTTGATCAGATTTCCATAGCGAGATAGAAAGGAGGGTTAAAGGCACACGGATGACACCAAGTATCCATCCGTCAATTACCAGCATACCTTCATCCATCAAGGCGGCGTTGCCAATACCGCCTCTGATAGTGTCGCATTAGCCTCTCAGTCCTGCCACGGCTCATTTCTACGTCCCGACCTTCCCAACCATGCCTCCCCCTCCTCTCTCCTCCCTCCCACCTCAACCCTCCTTAGCCACGCACCCACACCGCCCTCCTCCCTGTCACCTCTCACGGCCACTCCACGAACACCACTCAAACTCACCAGGACACACACTTGACACAGCTGATCCATGTTCCTCCTGCCTCCTGCCTCCCACTCCCACCCACCTACTATCCACTCCACCTCATCCACTTACCTCACACCTACTGCGCTGCCGTCATCCCACTCATCACCTTTGCATTCATCTCTCCTCATCACGCTTACTCATGACACTCACTCACGAGGCTGACCCATTATTACCTTGTGTTCCCTTTTCAGTGACGTTCGCTCACTATCACTCTACCACCATCACGTCCGTCCATCCACTCCCTCGCCCTTAGCTGGCCACTTCTCGCCCACCACACTGTCGCTCGTCACTTGCCATAAAAGGGCGCCTGTCACTTACGTTTGACTCATGCCATCACCCACTTCACATAAATCCTTAACTTTCAAATTAAATTGATAAGAAAACTTGGAATACAAAACTGTTCGCGGTGTAAGTTTCTGACGTGAATGGTCGATATGTGTGTGTGTGTGTGTGTGTGTGTGTGTGTGTGTGTGTGTGTGTGTGTGTGTGTGTGTGTGTGTGTGTGTGTGTGTGTGTGTGTGTATGTGTGTGTGTGTGTGTGTGTGTGTGTGTGTGTGTGTGTGTGTGTGTGTGTGTGTGTGTGTGTGTGTGTACATGTGGTCAGAGGGACTATACGTGGTTGAAGCTGCTGCGAAGAAAACACAATAATAGAGTGAATGAAGCCAGAGAGTGTGAAAGAGGATGAGCGCCGTAACTTGGTCGTCTCGCTTTGGTAAATGTATGCAGGTAAGCCGGGACTTCTTGGGCGGGGTAGGACTTCCCCTTGTCTATGTTAATGAACGAAAAGCCTGTTTTTATAATTTCTCTTTCTTATCCCACCGCGCCAGAAACAGCGATCAGACCAAGTGAGGAAGAGAAGGAAAAGGAGGAGGAGGAGGAGAATGATGCGTCACCTTACAAAGCTTTTCCTTTTTAACATTCTTCCTCCTTCCCTTCAGTGAATCTCATAACGGTCAAGGAAGGAAAGATGCAAGCAACATTTTTTTCCATCCTCTATGACAAGCGCTTGTTGCACATTCATATATTCATTACTGCGTTGAGGTTGAAAGGTTCATCAACTCACCAAGACTCTCCGTGCCCTAAATTCTTGACATAACACACGACCTGAAGCTCTTGGCCAGTATTCATTTCTCATGCAAGTCTTCTATTCTCAAGTATCAAGAAACTGACGTCACTGGTGCTCAAGCCTCATGATTCACGGCTAAGTCTCTCCTCGGCTGCTGAAGGGGGTGTCCGGCGCGCTGTCTGGCCCAGCGGCGTAACCCTTTGGAGGAGTCTATACGAAGGGAGTGGCGGTTGCTGACTATGTTCTTTCTGGCATAAGAGAGAGAGAGAGAGAGAGAGGGAGACTTAGGTGTTTTTCTCTGGCGATCGAGACTTAAAGGCGTCCACTTAACTCTTGTTTGTCTGTCAACCAATATAATGATTTCCTTGTAAGGCTTGATAGCAACGTTGGATTTTGATTCAAGACAGAATTAAAAAAAGCACGTCATAGTCTTCGTCAACTGTAAAAAAAAGGAAAGAAAAAAAAGAGTGCCACAAGAAATTCGTTTGTTGCCTCCAGTAATTGGTGCCACCACACTGCCACAGCCACACCAGTAGGAGGAGAAGGTGAATGTTTGGTCTAGAGTGCCGGCGGCTGCTCTCGAGGGTCAACGCTCACTCAGCACAACCTTATCGGCGCCGGTCACTCTTTACGGGACACAACACCTCAGGACTCGAGCGCACCACTGTAGCCTCTGTTCCGACACCACGGGTTGTCTGTCCTCGGTCCAACTTAGTAAATCCTTCTATAGTCCTTACCTTACCTGAAGCATTAACAGCGTTACTAGAACTATACCTACGTAGCTTGAAACTCTGACGGTAAACCCTAATATTTATCATTGTTGCATAGAGACCTGAGGATGATCGACTTGCAGTATGTAAGGCGTTTGACGGCTTAAGTAATATAACAATATGTATCCTACACGTGTTGATGAATTCTTGGCGGAGTGAAAGGAAAAGGTAAAGTAGTTGGGAAGGATAATAACTTCACCAGGTCACTGTCGGTCAACTTGACTTAAACATCGTGAAGGTCAAGGACACACCTCATCGTCGATTCCTCTATAGACTCTGAGTGGTGGTGATGCCGAGTTTAAGACCAAATATAGATGTTTTAGTGTATTCTCCAACACGAATTATTTCAGAAACAATGTCCTGCTTACACGATCAGCTTAGTGAATCACCGTTCTGGGCACCACCTCTGTGTGACTCACCGACAAGGATGGCACTCAGACGACGCAAGACCGTGGCCAGAAAGTCAATGGTTCAGACATGACAGGCACAAAGAATGACTCACTCACTCACTCACTCACTCACTCACTCACTCTTCCGGTTTGTCAAGGAGAGGATACATTGCTCTGTATAAATTGACTATCAGACCCGGTAAGTGTTCCTGGGAAGGCGACTAAATTGGGAGGAATATTTCACAAGTGGAGTTATTCGCGCCTTGTAGTGTATATATGAAGAGCGAAGAAGTGTTTGTGCTTTTAGAAAATGATTTATTTATGCTGAGCTCGAGCGTAAGGCGAGCGAGTGTGTCTCCATGGAAGAGGTGGAGCGGCGAAGGGACAAGGAGGAGGGGGAGGAAGAAGTAGGAGGGGGAGGAGGGGGAGGAGGAGGAGGCCCTTGTGTGTGTATGAGAGAGAATGAGAGAGAGAGAGAGAGAGAGAGAGAGAGAGAGAGAGAGAGAGAGAGAGAGAGAGAGAGAGAGAGAGAGAGAGAGAGACTAAATAAAAATAGAAACGCACACATACATACACACACACACACACATACACACACACACACACACACACACACACACACACACACACACACACACACACACACACACACACACACACACATAGGACAACCACAATAACAGACAAAACCACATATGATTCACCCACAAAAGGAAGAGGAAAAAAAAAGAGAAAGAGAAAGAAAAAGAGAGACAAAACAATACAGCCTCACCAAAACAGAGACCCATCTAACAGCCTCACCAAAAACAGCGGAACACCGATAGCGCCACACCTACACATGGCCACACGGAACAACAAACACGTCTGAGCGGCTAGTCACACCGGACACCCCCTGAAACCCAAGCCCCTAATGAGAGGCCTGTACGGTGTGGGCTGCCGGTAAGGTGGCGTAGCAGCGAGAAGGGCGGTCGCAAGGGCGTGGCGCCGCTGAGCTGTGCCCCGCCGATGGCCTGATAGTGGACGGTCGAGGAAGAGGGTGATGAGCGATAATGAAGGGAGGGTGAGTGTTCGACAGCGTAATAAGTGAGGCGCGAAAACTGACTGAGACTTGAATGGAAACGGCCGGTGACTGGAAAATAGTAAGAGGACATGTAAAGATGATTGGAAGGACTGTTTCCAGGTTTCCGTGTAAGAGTGGAAAGTCAGATGTCAAAAGATGAGGTTGATGGATGAAGAGTGTGGGTTTGATAAACATTCGGACTTGGAAAATGAACAGGAGGAAGAGAAATATTGTTCATTCAGGAAAGTAGCTTAAAAGGGGAGATGACCGCGATAGGCCACCCTCCCCTACCCGAGAGGCGATTGCTAAGCTGGGACGGAAGGGCGGGAGAGGCGCAGTATTAGTAGGAGAGAGATGGAAGAGGAGTAAGAGAATAGTGTTAAGAGAAGTGGTGGGAGGAGCCAGGCATCTTGACTCGAAAGAGAGACGGAGATAAAACCTTTGTGTCTAACTCGGGCCAACACTTGACCTCAGATAAGCGGAAAACAAGTCTACTGGTGCTGGTGTGGTGTGGTGCTGGTGTGATGTGGTGTGGTGTGGTGTGGTGTGGTGTGGTGTGGTGTGGTGTGGTGTGGTGTGGTGTGGTCCCCCTCATACCACTTTCCTGCCACCTGTCCCCAACGCATCCTCTTTCTCTCCTCCTTATGTACAGGACACCCTCCCAACACATCCTCTCCATCCACCTGTTCATCTAACACTTCCCATCCCTCGGTACGCCCTTCACAACACATCCTCCGTTGTATACCCTCTATCACGCATTGTCCTTCCATACCATCTTTCTCAACACATATTTTCACCCCTGTATCTCCTCTTTAGCATATATTCTCCTCTCATGCATATCTCCTATACTTTCTTCTTTTTCACGCTTACATTCTCTCCAGTACATCTTGCGTAAACATCGTTAAAAACAATGAACACTTTCCAACACATGTTTATATATATATATATATATATATATATATATATATATATATATATATATATATATATATATATATATCCTTCTCGCTTGGACATATCACTTCCCTTCCTTCCGCCTTCTCCTGCCAGCATCCATTCACCCCTGTTACCTCCCTCATCCCTGTCTCCACTTCCTTGCCCCTCCTACGATATTCTTACCACCTACCCTGTCTCCCACCCTTGCTCACAAACCCTCCTCTCACGGTACAGTCCCTCACACCATCACTCATGTTTGTTATTCCTCCAGCATTCCTCTTCTCAAATCACAACTCTTAGAGAAGCTGATAAGAGGTTGTTTTGAATTGGACCCAAGATAAGACTTGTGGGTTTACGCTGCAGGAGGCGTCTCGGGACCCAACCAAGACTCACAGTTAAGTCTTACCGGGTATTGTTAGAACTCTACAGAAGGGAATGCTACACGTCGTTTGGTCTTAAAGGGAAAAGGTCCATTACTTCGTACCCCGAGAGTCTTGCTCCAACTTGGACTGTTACTTAGGAAGGAGCTTGCGTCAGTCTGTCCCCGGGTCATCTGAGATGCGCCTATCATCAGCTGGCCAGTGGATTGATAGTGGAAGTACTCGGAAAAGACGTGTTCCGCCTCCACACTAGTGAACAAGTGATTCTAAAAAGACAAGCTGAGAGAGGCAGTTCACCTCCTGGTAGGACCCGCCCAGTGGTACTGGACAAGTGCCAATTGTGTCCCCGCGTGGCGGTGACAAACGCCGCCCGCCATGGCCCCGTGAAGGTACTGCTTACCTCAGGGAGGGTCCAGCCAGCCTGTTAGCGAGACTCTTCTGCAGTGCTTACCTTTATCTCTTAATTGTACAACTGAAACTTACTTCTGCACCCTGGATCGTTGCCCCGCCTCTCTGTGGCTGTGGTACGACTTTTTGTCAATTATTATCAAAGCCTGAGAGCACATAACGACCTGATGCCACGGGATGAATGGGTCGGTTCAGGATACTCAAAGTTTTAATATTCTAATGGAAAATCTTAAGAAAGCATTTTAGACATCCATAAAATTGTTAAAATGCCGCCGTCTTACCGTGTGTGGCAGGTGCTGCATCGCGTGCCCGATTACATCATGGTTCCTAGACGCTGCCCATAGTTTTCACCGCAGACATTCTTAGGGTTTTGCCAGAGTTCGAATGCTTGTGTGTGATAAAAGTTATGATCCTCATCACAATCTTAGTTATTCCTACGAAGATCACGAGGGCACAGCTGCATCTAATTGTCCGTTAGGAGTGTTACATCAAAGTTCAGGATGGTTGTGTCTGTCCACTGGTGTTCCCTCACAGCTCAGTGAACTGCCGACCCTAAATACTGTACATTGCTCATACCACCTTTTCTGCTGCACCACTCAGGTATGCTTCAAGACTGTTGTAATGTCTTGTCTCCCCTGTAACTTGGTATGTACACTTATTCTTGTGTTATCGAGATCAAGTCACACTGCACTTTGAATTTTACTTAATTAAATTCTTCTTGGTACACCTGCCTTGTGAATAAGCCTGCAGCCGTGCTCTACATCGAGGATCAACCTGATGGCTCTCTTTAAGTGTCTTTGATTGCCGGATGTACAAAGTTTGTGTCAATACGTTGGGTGAAACAGTAGATTATTCATTTACATGTATCACGGACCTTGGCTTGTCATGTAGACCGTTCTTTGGTCACCGTCATGGGAGGGTCGTCCCCCGTCGGCTCTCAAGGAGAGTAACAAGAGCAGATCAAGTGAATGAAGAACCAGACTGTGTTCAGCGGCTGACGCCCACACCAAGATTAAGCCCGTAACTCGTCCACCAGGGGACAAGAGATAAGGGCTGACTTATGTGATTATGGACCAGTGTGGACAAAACTAAGAGACAACACCAGGAACTCGCAATCATTATTTTACGCACGATCGAACTCATGAGAGAAAAAGAAAACAAAGTAAGCTTACACATTTCAAACCCCAACAAACATACCGAGCCTCACAAACATACCTGAATCCCGCCGTTGCGAGAATAGAACCCGGCGCGTCCCTCAGGTGAATGGTGGGTCTTGGAAGGACTCTGGGTAGCTGTATCTTAAGCCATCCCTCAGCGGTCTTTGATGCGTGTCTGCTGTCGCTGCCACCAAGACAAATGTCTCGAGCTACAGGGAGGACTGACCGAGGACAGGACCAAGACAGCCTCTCATTCCCGTTCAAATGCTCCTCCTACTCCTCTTCCTCACTGGCATTGCCTTTAGTCTCCTTTTCCTCCTCCGCCTCTTCCTTATTGTCTTTTTCTTTTTCTTTCTCATCCTCCTCCTCCTCCTCTTCCTCTCTTCCCCTAGGTTTTGTCATATGATAAGGAAGAGAATAATTCCTGTTAACTCGAACCTTCACAGTACACGGAACGAAGAGAAACGCCAACAACCAAAACACTGACCAGCTGATAAATTTTGATGTCCGACGTAAAGCAAGTCATTAACGACAAACGCCATTAGTCAGTAAAACCATTCCTCTTCTTACGTCTCTTCCATTTCGCTCTTTCTTTTCCCTCGTTCCCCTGCAGCAGTACCCTTGCCACCTACCTGCTGCACCTACTCCCACCAGCACCTCCCTTACCGTCCCTTACGCAGGACAGGCAGCGCATGGACGAGCCTCACCCGTCCCAGGATTTACCAAGCGTCATTCACACTTGCCTCGCCGTCCATTTATTTATCATGGGCGCCATTGTTCAGACACACTCACTGCCTCGCCGTAGCCCACCTGTTGTTCTTGTCTCATGAATATCCTATTAGTGGTTCTCACCGTGCAGTCGCGAAGGCCTCTGTCAAGCCTCTTCCCTCCTGCTGAAACATGCTGAATAGTAATGATAATAGTACGAGTAATAATAGTATTGAAAATAATGATAATAGTAATACTTCAATTTTACAGCTGAACGCACAAAATAGATACAGATTAAAGTTACAACAAAATAAAACAAACAAATAATAAATGGATTAAGAAAGATTACAGTAGAAGAAAAGATATAAAGCTGCAAAGAAACATCACCATATATGGACATTTTATTTTTGTGTGTGTGTATATTTCTCTGCGTAATTGTCGACATCCTGTAATTATTTATGTACATGTTTATATCCTCCTCCTTCTCCTTCTTCTCCTCCTTCTCCTCCTCTTCCTCCTTCTTTAGCATCATCACCACCACCACCAACAACAACAACAATAACAACAACAACAAGTATAACCAACCAGCCTTTAAACTATTAACAGCAACCTCGCCACCACCACCACCACCACCACCACCACCACCACCACCACCACCATCACCACCACCATTAATACATGCACCATTGGAGACCACCTAAGTCCCCTCCCTCCCACCCCCAAAGAGCCAGGCAGCACCGCCGACCGAGCAAATTATGCACGACATTAGGTAGAATCATTGTTATAAGTTATCGGTCTTAACTCACGCCCTCAGTCTGAACCTTAAGGCTATACCATCCATTGTGCTCTCTGGCATGTATATGTAACCAGGTGTAATACTTTGTGCGGGAATGTGGTCTTTTGCAGGTAAACCCCAGAGTGGTAGATCAAGGATTTACTTACAAATCTAATGGTACTACTACATAAGATACATTCAATTTCTCTTGTACTCTTTTTCTCTCTGTCTCTAATGTGGTTTCTCTTTCTCATTTTTATCACTCGTCCTTGTAATTTTGACTGTGTTATTTTAGTATTCAAGACGAGAGGTATATAGCGGTATTCTCAGCTGTTGATTTGTGTGGTGGTGGTGGTGGTGGTGGTGGTGGTGGTGGTGGTGGTGGTGGTGGGAGTGGTGGTGGTGGTGGTGGTGGTGGGAGTGGTGGTGGTGGTGGTGGTGGTGGTGGTGGTGGTGGTGGTCGTGGTGGTGGTGGTGGTCTGAGGAGGGGAAGGCTAAGCTCAAAGGTCGTATCATTATGTGTGTATTGTCTTGTGATAATGTTTGGTTCGTAATGGAGGTGAGGTATGTGTGTGTGGGGGAGGGGGGGAAGGTATGATGTTATATGATTTTATTGAAGATATGTGTACGTGAGATCAGTTTTTATTGTTATTATTATTTTTATTATTATTATTATTATTATTATTATTATTATTATTATTATTATTATTATTATTATTATCATAATCCCTATTGTTTTCATTCTTGTTCTTAATACTTTTTTTCTCTTTCTTTCACAGGTAAGAACTCGAACAAAAACTACTTGCTACCTGACCAGACCTTCTTGTAGGTGAGTTATATTACCTGAGGAATGACGTTTTCCTACCTGGCATGTGTTGGTCACCTATCATAATTATATTTCATAGTCTTGACGTAAGAAAAAATTAACACGGGAGAAAAAACGGAAAAAGAAAAAATATGAAGCTTATATATCACGTCATTTGCCCCGATTCTGTCCCCATTTTTTACTGTTTAATTTCCGTTCCTCCGCCGTTAATGCTTTACACTGTCACTGAACGAAGCCCCGAAGGAGAGATCGGGAAACCTGACCAGAAGAAGGAAAGGAGGAGAAGGAGGAGAAATAGGAGGAAGAGGAGGAGGAAGAGGAGGAGGGGCCGGATAGCAGGGCGGTAAGGGTTGCTATGCTACTCACGGAAGCTAGGCGGTGAGCGATAACGCGGCCTTATCTCCACGAGTGTTTTCAAGACGTGTGGTTCCTGCCGTCATTGTTCTTGGTCCTGAGATGATGAATGGAAGAGGAAAGTGCCTATGTCTGTGTGTGTGTGTGTGTGTGTGTGTGTGTGTGTGTGTGTGTGTGTGTGTGTGTGTGTGTGTGTGTGTGTGTGTGTGTGTGTGTGTGTGTGTGTGTGTGTGTGTGTGTGTGTGTGTATCTTTGTGTAGCAGTGTGTGGCAGCCGCGTCCCAGGGCAGCCATACATCGGACTAAAACGGACGGCGTGATACCCTTGGCAGACACACGGACGTCCGCGCCGGGTGCTAATCAAAATAGAAGGGCTTCTGCTGGGCGGTATACATATATACACTTTTTTATGTCCTGGGAAGAAGGCGTAACGAATCAATCCGTGCAAGGGCAGCAGCAACGCCAACCTCTTAACGTCGCGGCCTCAATCTTTACGTGGTGCCAGTCGGGGAATGATGCTAATTGACGTCACATTGGGTTACTATTATTACTGAATTAAGACCAATCCAAGCCTGTTTGAGTTCTAAAACTACAACATGGCGGTCAAGTCCATAGGTGCAAGACGTTGTTGGTGAGAGGAGCCACAAAAAACTCGCTAATCCATAAGTAGACGTAACACTCCTAAAGAGTATTCATTAAACGTCGGAAGAAGACAGAACTAGCATACCATGCAGGGCAGGGACAAGTATAGCTGCTCGGGGTGTCGTGGTGACTGACGCTGCATTACGCTGCATGATGTACCTCTCAGGAAGGGCAGGAGGGACGATGGGGCGGAGAGACCTGGGGATGGGATGTAGGAGGGGACGCCGGAGGGGAGACTGATGCAACAACCCGGATGTCTGTGTTGAGATCTAGTAAAGAGGACGTGAATTGTGCCTGAATCGCCCACTTCCCCCGCGCCATCTCCGCTCTCCCTGTAGAACAACGCGGCACCTTCCACTAGTCTGCTCTTGTCCATATTGTGTTCGATAAAAAAACGTCTTCGCTGAGGCCTGGTGGAGAGGCTGAGGTTGATGCAGCCCCCAGGCGCTTGATTATACAGAGACACGAACGTCCCTCGTAATAAGCCTTCATAAAACAACAGCCGGCAACCTTATGTATATGTGCACATATTTAAGGGTGCGAGTGGGGTCCTCGGACAGAATCTTAATAAACGGTAGATAGTGCGGATGTACTGGTAAAGGTGTTTGATAGCCTTTACCATTGTGACTAAGAACCCTTAGAGACCTATATGGAATTCCTCAGACGCCCTTTAGAAGCTCTCCATGTGAGCTGGAGTGGCTATGGCGGAGTGGGATCCGAGAGACCTGTTTATCTTAGCTGATATGGGGCCGACGCTGCTCTCCTCACACCGGCTGTCTCCATCTGTCGCATCTTACGTAGTGGGCCGTTCCGCCTCTTCGCTGTGGCTGGGAAGGAAAGCATTGCTGATCTGGTCGTATCGTTGCCTCCACTGGTCAAGGGTGACTGAGAAGCGAGGGTTGGCAAGTGGACGGTCGAGGAGGAAAGTGTTAGCCTTTATTTGTCCACTGAGTTCATCACTTAGTCGCCAGTGTTCTGTTTGTAGTAAGCGCACAATTCTTGAAGATGACTGAATTTTCTTCTAGTTTCATTTTCTTGAAGGGTAACTAATGGGAAAAAAAATATATGTTAGCGTCACCTTTGAGTGAATGGGAAAAAAACATCAGTGAAGGTGAAATGGCATTGCCTCACAGTGATGGCTGCGGAAGAGTCTGATTAATAGCTTGACAATATAATCTAAAGACAAAAACTCTTGTGGAGGCGAGGGACAGCCTTGAAGTTGTCATGGCACTGACAGGAGCCTCGCGTGTTGTTTTAGCGTCATTCAAAGAGAAACGTCAACCAGAAATAATGCGGAGTCACTGAGGAACGTGTACAAATCCTATGCTCTGTCCAGGTGACGCGCGGGGTCACGGCTGTGCCACTACTCTCACTGACCTGCAGCCTCAAAATATACGATCTACACCAGAATGCTCATGAGTCGAAGGTTAACGAGTGTCTCCTGACTCTATCTAACCCATTACTTACGTCCACTGCCTCCTGCCTTCCCAACCACTGCTACTTCCACACCACCTTCACTTTCTCCCTCCTGACCCATTGCCAACCTTCAGTGCTACCACCATAGCGCTGATCCACGTTTCCCCCCTCACTTCAAGCTCCCCCGTAGTGTTATGCATATTTTCACTATTATGAGTGTGTTATTAACTTCCAAACGCGGGGGGAGAGGGACGGAGATGGGAGCAGGCCGGGTATGTGATGATGTAGAAGGAAATTAGGGAGTAAAGGAAAGAGGGGACGGAAAACACAGCGGCACTTTCATCCCTGCCTCCCTCTCATCCTTCCTTCCTTTCTTAACATCTGAGGCATCTGAGTCATGTTCAAGGTCATGTTTGCATTTTGCGTTCGAACATTTTCATTGGTTTGGTCTCCCTCTTCGCGCCATTACGCTAAGCACGTCATTGATCTGCTCGCCCTAATAACCACGACAAGGGCGTCATTAACGTAAAAAGCACCGGGTTCTCGTGGTTGCGTAAAGAGTTAAAGTATTATTAATGACGAACACTTGCAAATCCGAGGTTATTAATCATTCTCTTCTGCATGTAAACAAGTACTGAAATCTCGCCGCTCGACACCACAACGCCGCCACGTACCCGTACCCGTACCCGTACCCGTACCCGTACCCGTACCCGTACCCGTACCCGTACCCGTACCCGTACCCGTACCTGTACACCAAGCGGGGGTGTAGCGGCTGTTTTCCTTGAGTGTGTTCTTCCCGAGGAGCTCCGAGGAATGTCGCAGTAATGAAGGAGTTGTCTTTCCCCGCCCCGGCCCCCTTTAATCATCCCTTCTGCTACGCTCTTCCCGCTTCGCCTCCCCTCAGCTTTGCGGGCATAGTGAGGGGGTGGGGGCAGAGGGTATATTTCAGTGCTCCTTCTTGGTAATTTCCCTCGCCTCCCCACCTCTCCTTGACCCTCCAGAGCACGCACATTACTCTGCCTCTACGGCCAGAATTCATAGTTTTTTTTGTATGTGTGAGGGTTTAACTTGCCACGATGTGTATACTCGTGTGTATGTGTGTGTGTGTGTGTGTGTGTGTGTGTGTGTGTGTGTGTGTGTGTGTGTGTGTGCGTGTGTGTGTGTGTGTGTGTGTGTGTGTGTGTGTGTGTGTGTGTGTGTGTGTGTGTGTGTTTAAAAAAAGCTGCAGCAGCAGCAGCATATTTTGTGACAGTCAGTAATGTTCATGTAATGGTCTGTTCACCCTTGTGGGCATGCGAAAAACTTTCAAATTCCGTGTCTTCTCACTCGCACAACATTTTCTTCTTGCTTCACCTCACCGGCGGCC
>JAXIVD010001313.1:30000-35000 GCA_036785275.1 Cancer borealis | reverse complement strand
TGGTTACCTGTGAAAATGTACCAGAAAAAAAAAAGCTGCTCTACAATCACGTCATTCCATTGCAAGGAAGAAATAGACTATGATGATTGTGTTTTGTAGTCATTTAGAAGCATTGTTCGTTCATCTCTCTTCAGGTTATAGTGTATGCATTCATATAAATTATTTTAAGGTTTGATTTATTATTATGATAGTTGAAACAGAATGTTGCTATATGTGCGTCTAGAGCTGATGTTGCCTCGCAGCGGGTGTTTTGCCTCGACGTTGCAAGGACACACAAAGCAGACTGTACACAAGCATGCAGATACTCAGATGCACTCTCTCTCTCTCTCTCTCTCTCTCTCTCTCTCTCTCTCTCTCTCTCTCTCTCTCTCTCTCTCTCTCAACACACACACACACACACACACACACACACACACACACACACACACACACACACACACACACACACACACGTACAGTGCTCCACCACAACACTCACCGCAAACCATTTGACTCGTTGGCCATAAACGCGTCGTTGACAATGTTGGCTGACCGCAAAGTTCTGTAAATCACGACTGTCCACCCTCCTTCCTGACCCCCACCCCCCTCTTCTGCTCCTCCTCCTCCTCCCACCTCCACCCGCAGCAACCCTCCCTCGTCCCTCCCTCCTCTCACTTGGCCCCTCCCACTTGCCGCCTAAATTCTACAATCAGAACCTTTATTTGCCTCGCAGTGTAATTTTCGTTGTTTATTCTGTTTCGCTTCCATCGTTTACACTTTGCACACAAAAATAATTCAAGAGAAAGAGTATAACATATCCATGAAGAACCAACATAGCACGTCTGCGGCGAACTAGAAATAAAATAAACACACTCCCACAAAAGGCAGTAAGTTCCCCTCCCGGGCGGGGGCGAGGCGTGAACACACACGAGCCGTCAGCCACCGACACCCTCTCCACCTCAATTGTGGGAACTCTTGACCCCGCCTCTGTCACCCTTACCTTGGAAAAACGAAGCTACAGTTCAGGCTGGGGACACTTTTGAGTAATTTTGTGTATGTTTGCGTGCAGCGGGAGGGCGTGAATGGCAGATACGGTGGGAAGTGTGAGTGAGGGATGCGGGTGGGAGGCGTCGCAGGGGTCACCGTAGCGGGGTTCCCTGAGCGCGGAAACAGCAGCTCCTGAACAATGGGCGCGCGCCAGCCACGTGCCGACAATCAGCCATGGCGCGCGTGTCTTCATTCCCAGACCACAACGCTGTCTTCCCGCCGCCCCTGCAACAGGTGTTTGCCATCCATTCCTACCTCCCTCACGGCAGGTGTGTGTTGGCCTGCTGTGGCTGGCGGCAGAAGAGTCTTCACTTCCCAGGTATTAACTTACCTATGTAAAGTTACACAAATAAGAAATTACAATACATTTTTAAGTTTATTTTACATTGATCTGAATTTACTGTGATGCACTTTTTGATCATTGTCAGTAATTAGTGTTCATTTCCCCTGCTGAGCGGACAGAACAAGCCAATGTGTTTGAGAGATTGTTGCATTGAGGAAGTTTCATGTCACAGTCATGTTTTATGTCTGCTGAGATCGATCTTAACACCTTCCTGCATGGGTGTTAATTCGACTTACTCGCTCTCAGTTTTTGCGTCTCATGCAAAGCACGTTAAAAGTGTCATAGTGTCTTCCTTACTAAACAAAACCAGAGCCTTCTTCACGTTCCTCACTTTTCTAACCTTGTGAAATAGTTGAGAGGAAAGTGTACCCTCACGCCCAACTTTCTTTAGTGCACCTGTCCCTCCCACACATTGGTGGCGGACGGGGTAATCAACGTCACTCCCCAGGCACCTCAACGCCATTCATCGACAGGTTACCCAACGCTTCCTCCCTCCCTTTTCCTCCCTCTGTCCTTCTTTCTTTATCTTCCTTCTCTGCCTTCTCTTTCTCCTCCAATCCCCTGTTCTTCCACATCCTAAATTGCCGTTGATTTCTGCTTTTCCGGTCAATATAATTAGAGAGAGAGAGAGAAAAAAAAAAAATCTTCCAAGATGTGGATGTGCATGCGAGGGTGAGCCAGGAATACCACAGAAACATAAGAGAGAGAGGAAAAAAGAGAGAAAAGAAAAGGGGAGGGTGCGTCACGAGGCACGAATTGCCATCTGGCGCTGTTAAGGTGTTGTGTGGGCGGGCTCTTGTGGCGGTGACCAGCAGTGCGCCGGCCATTGCACGCCGCCCGCCTTTGTTCCTCACACGCAGATGAGAGTAAGGAGTTCAGAAATAGAGGTAAGCGAGTCCCGGGTAATAGAACACGAAAAGAACCATGAGAAATAATAGAGACAAGGTGTATGTCGGTGGAAAAATATCCATTAGAGGTACTTTTGTGGCGGGACTGAAGACGTGAAGGTGGTGGTGGTGGTGGTGGTGGTGGTAGTGGTGGTAGTGGAAGGAACAGCCTAGCATCATAGGAGGATTGAGGAGGTTGTGGGTGAGAACAATAATAGAAGATGAAGGAATGATGAGGATGTTGGTTATATGTTTTCCCTGGAAACTCGACGTTGAATCAAAGGAATTTCATGCAAGAAATTGTTCCAATATAACTGAGGAAATATTTGAGAAGTTAACTATTATCGTAAAATAACATAAATGTCTTATGTAATTGTATGAAAAAAGGACGTCTTCGAAAACGGTGACTGGCCGGTTGTCTGGCGATGCAGGGGTTGGCTGGTCGACTGAATGGCTGGCTGAACATCCGGCTGAGGTGGCTGACGGCTGCTGGTAGTCGGTCCCGTCGGCCGCTGCCAATTAAGTTGTCACACGCCTGGAAAATAAGTAATGATCACGAGCGCAAACAATGCAATCCCGATGCGGCTGCCTCCGCCAATCCCCAGCATCTCTGTGTTTAAGTTTGCGAGCGTTTTATCCGTGTGAGTTCGTGGGCGTCCTTCAGGGAGCATCCCCTCCCATACCCCTTCGTCTACCCACAGCAGAGGAGGAGGAAAGAGAGGCAGGAGACGGGGTAGTGGTGCACCTCATCGAGATTGTGTGCACTAGAGCTGCTCCTTCCCTTTACCGCGGCTCCACCATTGCCAAGATTTTTTATTATTGCGAATATTTAATGTTTTACAGATTACATTTCTGATTCCGAGTCTGCTTTTCTTATTTCGTACATTTTTATTTCCATATCAGTCGCATTGAAATGACTCGTGTTCTTCTGCTTCCTCCTCGTCAGTAAGCCCAGGTAGTCATCAGTATACAGCCGCGGCACATGTATACGCATAGCAGCTGACGCTCACCTCGACGGGGACCTGTGTCCAAGTGGATACTGCGCCGCCTGCAGGAGCTCCCGAAGGTGTGAGATGCGGCAATGTGACAGCAGCGCACTCGAGCCCTATAATCAGGCGCAGTAAATTTAACATTAAGACACCCGCCACCTCCCACCCTCTTGTGCATATTAGAATTAGCCCGGCAGTCTGATAGCTTCCCGCAACCGTTGGAGGGAGACTCGTGGTGGCGTGGAGAGGGGGAGAGAGAAGGAAGGGAGGTGGGTGAGGGTTGGAAAGTATACATGTAGATTGATAAATAGGCATTTAGTATCTTTTTTAGCTGCTATTCTTCATGACGAGCATTTTTCTACAGTGTGTCGATGAGCGGAAGGATGAGTGTACTGGCCTTGAGGAAGTGTTGGTGGGTGAGTTGTGTGTGTGTCTGGCGGGTGTTGGTGTGAGGGTGATCGTGAGGATGCAGGGCGACAGGACGGAAGTCTCGCGGGGCTTCATTACGGTGTGTCAGTCATAGTGATCCACGGAAACGTCTCCTCTCTTTGGGTATTGTTGATGTCAGGAAATTGTTGAACTTCACGTCTCTCAAGGTTTGATTACACCTCCGCCTCCAGAACACACCTGGATCTCATGTGTACAAGTACTGTAGACGTGTACTAGTCTAGTTTACTGACGCGCGCACACACACACACACACACACACACACACACACACACACACACACACACACACACACACACACACACACACACACACACACTTACACTGGAACGCGCACGCACAACCCTGCGGGTAGCGACTGGCCAGCAGAATTAATTTCTTCAATTCCACCTTCTTGGAAACCATTAGTCACTCTGGCATTTCCTAAACTAGAATTTTAAGTACCTTTGAGCGACTATTAATTTAAACTCGCAAATTGCCGCTGGATAATTACAAACCGTACATCAAAGTTATCTGTGTGTATCTCGGTCTTTGGTCCTCTCGAGGTGCGGAGGAGACGGAATCTCCTCTGCCTCCCGCGGCCTCCACCGCCCGAAGAACCGCATTTATCACGAAGCACGACCACCTGCCATTGGCTGAATTTCCCGGCTGGTCATTAAGTTGTCTGAGCTCCAGGGAATAAATCTTACTTGTTGCACCTTCCATCGAAAACCCTCCAGCGGCCATGACGCCAAAACCCAGTGCAGCCAGCACGATCACGGGCCACACCCTAAAAAAAGTAGATTCAAATAGCTTATATGTATATATGTATATAAATATAAATACATATATATATATATATATATATATATATATATATATATATATATATATATATATATATATATATATATATATGTATATTCAGATTTGCGGACCCTAAATGTAGACGTGAGGAAGTGTGATGCGAAAAAGCGAACGTGAGGAAGTGTAATTCATAGGTTGAGGGGAGAGTGGGTGAGCGAGAACCTTGCGTGGGACAAGTGTTGCATGAGGTGAGGTGCCAAAGTGTCACAGTCTCTCCCTCTCCATTTACCCATTTATGTCTCAGCCAGACTCGAATATGCCGCTTGCTTCCAGAGTTTTTTTTCCTGTTGGTGCCTTTCATTGTGTGAAGCAGCGTACAAGCAATGAACCTGGACGACGAGCCGCTGCGTCTGCGGCTGAGGGCGTCAGGGGTTCATGCGTCCAGGGGCTGCAGGCACCTGGTTTCCCGGGTGAACATAAATCATTGGCTAGAATAATGTTAGGCATTAGCAGCTGATGAAT
>JAXIVD010001313.1:7500-22500 GCA_036785275.1 Cancer borealis | reverse complement strand
GGTGCGAGAAGTGGCGACCGCAAACGACCACTCCTTCGGATTAAGACTGTGAGGTTCTGTCAGGGCGGACGGACGTGGAGTGTAGGACGAGGGAGGGAGGAAGGGGAGAGGGGGAGAGTGTGGGGCTGATGGTTGGGGTAATTTTCCTGATCGGTAAATGGTCGAGCGTAATAAAGCGTGATCTCTGAAATCTTTTTTTCCAAGGTTTAAGTCAGGTTTAAGGCAAGCCTGAGCGGTGCTGGTCCCGGAGCTCAGCATGATGGAAAGATTTGTATCTCGACGCGTTCCTCGTCTCCGCCTTGTCCCCGTCAGCAGTGTCGTGACGTCCTGCCGCTTTTGTCGCTGCAACATTTCCCGGCAAACAGCTGCACTTAATTAACTTCATCGGTGGCTTGATAACAGTTAGATCAGCAAGGAGGTGTGGCGAGGTTCAGCTGAAGACATGTTACCCAGCTAGCCACACGACGCGGCTTCTCTCCTACTGTTGCAGAATTATTGCTAAAACATGAGCATTCCAGCGGGTAGTGTTTTCCTGCCCCTGTCTTCTTTCTTATGGTTGTTTTATTTTTTATTTATCTGTACCTTTCAGCTTTCCTCGTTTATATTTTACGTTAGTTATTAAGTCATATTTCCTCTTCGCCTGATTGCGTTTAAAGGTTGGGATGTGTGTGTGTGTGTGTGTGTGTGTGTGTGTGTGTGTGTGTGTGTGTGTGTGTGTGTGTGTGTGTGTGTGTGTGTGTATGTGTGTGTGTGGGTGTGTGGTGTGTGGTGTGTGGTGTCTTGAGCATAGTAGTGATGATGATAGTGGTATTGGTGTTGTTAGTGGTGGTGGTGTTGGTGATAGTAGTACTGTTGGTGGTGGTGGTGGTGGTGTTACTGCAGATGTTGATGATGGAAGTAATGGCTGGCGGAGGGAGTGTGGATGTGCGTGCATCGGGAAACATTCAGAAGCGAAACATTCGTGTAAAGAGCAGGAGTGAGGCGTGTTTGTGCGTGTGTTAACCTCGCAAGGAGGCGTGTGACCTCCGGTAGCCGACCGTGTGACCCGCCGCGCCTCAGCAGGTCACGACCTGGCCACACCGGCCGCCGTGTCTAGTTCGTGGCGGGAACTTGCCGGCAGAGTATCTGGATTTAGTTCATTGTAAGATTGAACTTTATGAAATGTTGTATATCTCGTCGTTCATCCTCGTGCGTGATATTTCTTTTTTATCATTCTTACCAAAGGGTTTGTAAGTATATGCTTTTCGTATTTAAGACACTACATTTCGCTCTTACTGATATGAGGTGATTCTGTATCCCGCTTCTTCCCGCCTCTCCCTTCCTTGCCTCTGTGCTGCCCGAGCTTTCAACTTGTTTTCCAGCATCGGTGAAGATTTTTTGTTTGTTTATCATTAGTGTGAATCTTGGGCGCTCCCTGCCTCTGCGTGCCTCGCTATTTGTGCAACCTGTGCCCTTTTCTAAAGTTGCATGCTCGTGGTAATCTTCAACCTCATCCTCCACAGAAAGGTTAAGGAACATAATATTTACTACACATTGTGAGTTCCATTGTTTTTCAGTTTAATGCATTATGTTTAGCCCTGCCTTCACACAAGCAGGAAGGATATACTCGATTAAATCTTTAGTGATGGCCAGCCTTCCACAGCTAGCAGTTATATCGCAGCTCAGTGCCGCCTCGAAGCTCAAGCTCTTAAAAACGACTTGTCTGATCTAAAAAGATACGCTAAAAGGTGAACTTGAATATCTTTGTGTGAGGTTGGATGATTGAGGCTGATGGAAGCGAAGGCGGGACGCGTGGCAGACGAGAAGGAGGAGGAGGAGGAGGAAGAGGAGGAGGGAGTGGGTGTGTGGTGAGGTCTGATATCAATTTCGAGTTCCAGAGGGAAGGTCGGAGGTCACAGGCCAAGGTCAGCCAGAGTTGGCGTTATGACTTAAGTAGGAATAGTGGTGCTGCAGCTGCTGCCCCTGAAGTAATTTACCCTCGAAGGCCACGTGAGGTGTTCGTGTTCTGCCTCGGGAGGAAAATAAATAAAGATTGACAAATTTTAGGCTTCATAACTTCCTTGTGGTGAAGTTTAGTGTTGTAATCGACTTAAAGATAAATGACGCCTCCTAGGAGGAAGTGGGGATAGGTTGAGAGAGAGAGAGAGAGAGAGAGAGAGAGAGAGAGAGAGAGAGAGAGAGAGAGAGAGAGAGAGAGAGAGAGAGAGAGAGAGAGAGAGAGAGAGAGAGAGAGAGAGAGAGAGAGAGAGAGAGAGAGAGAGAGAGAGAGAGAGAGAGAGAGAGAGAGAGAGAGAGAGAGAGAGAGAGAGAGAGAGAGAGAGAGAGAGAGAGAAAGGATTAAAATATATGATTCTTTGTGCAACATCTTAACTGAATTGTTACAAATATAAATCATAAGGTGACTCGTACTGATCACGTAGTCATTCAGGATTATCACTCTCAAGCTTAAGTGATTTTCCTGCGTGTCCAAAATCAAGTTCTTGTCGAGCGGTAAAGTCTTGCTGGTGACGAGTTTTTTTCATCTTCTTTTATGAGGAAGCAGAGGAATGGCTGGCGCACGGAGACAGTCCGATGAACCAGCAGATGCGAACACATGCAACTGATTATTGTGAAGGAAGACTTGACATGAATTTTTTTTGTCTTCTTGTCGTTCTGGAGCCGAATTCATGTTTTCTAAAGTACTCAACACGAAGTCTGTTTTACTTAGTGTATAAGAGCTTGTAACAGATGGTCGTTACGGCTCGTCTTGTCGGTGGTGATATCGTGGCACAGACTAAGACAGGAAGAAGTGCGTCCAGATAGCGGAGACACGATGCTGGCTACCCTGGTGACCCACGCTGCACCTGACAACACTGCCCTCCACCAACCACAGGATCAATTGAGTTTTTTTGTTGCCTAATAATTATCGGGCGTTACATCTGTCCTTCTAATGGTCACAACTCATTTATTTGGGATTCGTCGCGGTTGGACGAAAGTTGGATTTTTACACAATTATTCTCTCCGTTAATGAGACTATTGCCTTGGGATCAGTACAGTGTGGTGTTGTCGGGGAGGCGAGACGTCACTTACGACACACAGACACACGGGAGATAAAAGTGGGCCATTAATCGTGGGCAGGGATGATTGGAGTGTGGAGGGAAGAGGCCTGTGGGAGGGGGAGGGAAGGAACGTGGGAACCAGCGACTGTGGGAGGCGGTAAAGCTGACTCTCCAAGTTCTTGCCTTTGACCCTCAAGCTGCGCCTTCATATTAATTTTTTTGTATGTGTTTCCTTACAAGTCAGCGTGGGTCAGAAAGGACGCTGTCACAGTCGTTTTTGTTTGTCTTAGCAAATTCATCCCACGATGGCTTTGTGTGATACGAACCAGCAATCGTCTACTGACTTACCCTAACAACATTTGGTATGAGATTCAGCAAACAAAGTCGATGGTACTTACACACTCCTGCAAACCCGCATCTCTTAGCCCTGAGCACATTTATGAACTAACACACACGATGCAGCACACCAGCTACGAATAGTGTGATAAAGCGTAAGAAAAGAAACACAAAATCCTCATGTGGAAAGGCTTCTGTGTCACTTTTGATCAGAATGGAAGATTAGTTGAGCTTTTAAAAGGAATTTTTTTTTGCGCCTGACTTTTAATTGTCTTCCATTGTTGGGAGAAGATTTTAAATTATACGAAAGTAATATGTGTCAAATACTTTTTATTCTTGAACAACATTAACGGCGATAACAACAACAAAAACAACTGTTACAATAATAATGATAATAATAATAATAATAATAATAATAATAATAATAATAATAATAATAATAATAATAATAATAGTAATAATAATAGTTCTATTAATCAAGTTTTCCTTTTCCTGAACATTTGAGATGGCGCATTAATGTCAACGGTAATAAAGATGCTAATACAACAGCTGCTATTAATACTACCATTTCTTCAGATAAAAAACCCTATATACAGAATGCTGTCGTGTGTTCGACCCCCAAATCCCAAAATACCACTAGAAATACAAGTTCATTACATAAGAGCAACACTACCCTTACCCTCCCAAACTCCCTAAAGAAGAAAGTCCTTTATCTAGACCAACATTATAGCAGACTGTAGCTTGTTGACCTTATCTGGTTTGCCCTTGAGCTAGTGGAAGCAGAAACACACACACACACACACACACACACACACACACACACACACACACACACACACACACACACACACACACACACACACACACACACACACACACACACACACACTCTTAATTTCGTAGTAATACACCAGTAACAACAGGATTTTCTACTTCATTTGTTTCTTCATCTTTACGTCGAGGTGACCATCAGCAATACCAGTTTCCTTGTTCATTGCAGCATTATGAAGGGTGGCACATACAATCACATTTTCTTCTTAAACACACACACACACACACACACACACACACACACACACACACACACACACACACACACACACACACACACACACACACACACACACACACATACATATTGATACATTACAAATCTTAAAGTACAAAGAAATAAGATGCAGTAAATAGATGACTACGTAAAACTCCATGAAATGAGACGTATCACCTGCGTCATCCATTGATCGCCTATACCATGGCTGGTGTTAGGACTACATGGCTTTAGATCCTGAATGCAATCCTTGATGGTATTCTTAGACATCCTACACCTCTTCCAGGTTTCTTTGTGCTAAGGAAAACCATGCAGAACAGTTTAATGAATCCAAGACATTTTTTTCTGGTA
Organism: Cancer borealis; assembly: GCA_036785275.1. Taxonomy (NCBI): domain Eukaryota; kingdom Metazoa; phylum Arthropoda; class Malacostraca; order Decapoda; family Cancridae; genus Cancer; species Cancer borealis. The sequence continues at coordinate 17,727 of JAXIVD010001313.1, read as the reverse complement.
CGCTCCTTTATCATATTTTGTGTTATATCGAGTCCTTAATCTTGTTTTACCTCCATTACTCGTCTTGACTTGATTCTCACGTCGTCACCGGTAATTGATAATGCTCGTCCTCTCGTCTGACCGGTGCGAGTTTGTCTCATCTCACACTCTCACCGGTCTTGTTCTTCCTTTGTTCATTAAGGAGAAAGTTGCTGGGTCGCTGCGGGGAACGTGGACGAGGGATGAACTTACTCTATTGTGATGTCATGGTGCCTGCCTGTTGGGTTGCAGTACAGTGATCAGTATGGTGGTGTCGGTGGCGTATACGTGGTGGTTGATGCATGGCCATGGTGCTGATGATGGTGATGACATTGTTGGTCTCATGAAGAAGAAGGAAGACAAGATTGTTACAGTTAAGGTATAAGTGTGTAGTGGGGAGTGTTCTTAATGATGGGGTTGGGATGGGGTGAGGAGGGGAAATAAGGACTGTGAGGCGATGGAAGGGACTTGTTACGATAATGGGAAAAACGTGATTGTGGAAAGTTACGTGGTAATAATGGTGGTGTGGAGGAGGTGGTGATGTTGTGGTGGTGATGCAAAGAAGGGAGACTCGGCGTGCAGGGTGGAAAGCGCCATGGTGGTGAAGGGAGCAGGAGGGAAATCTACGTGTGTTGGGATGACCTAGGTTACGTCGTTCCCACCGTGGTCGTGTTGTCGTCTCCTTCATACCCTCAGGCTCTGCTACCGTTTCGCTCTCGCCGTCTGTCTTGCTGTGGGAATCCGCTTTCCTCTCCGTCCTGCTGCCTCTTCTCTCCCCTAACATCAGAGTCCTTGGGTGGTATGAAACTTTTTATTCATTGTCTATATAATTTTCCGTTTATATATCTTCTTTTTTTCTTTTTTTGTCTCTATCCGGGTTGCATTAGTACTTTCTGCTTCTGTCAATTCTCTTACTCGGATTCCACTCCATCTCTCGCCTGAAGCCCGCGGCAGAAACGCAATCACTTAAGGATGATAAAACACTGCATTCCCCACTCGATTATAAATGGTCTAACGAGCGCAGGAATAATTTTGCCCACGTACGCTCTCGCCGCCAATATAAGATGAACGTTCAGTATGTATCTGTGCCATTAATCATTTATTAGCCCTGTTCGAAGGCAATAATTCTCAGCAGGACTATAATTAAACCCCTTGGTATCTACCCAGACCGTCTCGCTCCCTTTGTATCTCGGGTTATCCCTCCTCCACTTGTACTCTGGAAAAGGTTTGCTGAAATCGTGGATGCTCTGAAAAATCTTGCAAACTTTCGGGTCCATTCTTTTACTTCAACCTCCCTCACGCCCTGATGGGTTTCGCTGTGGAGTGTGATGAACGTTTCCTAAGGCAAACTGAGTCACTGATGAGGAGGATGAGGTGCGCTCTTTCGTCCGCCACCAGGGAGGTCCCCACCTGCCCACCTCAGAGGCTCTTGATCACATCCTTCACGCCTCAGCCGCCGACACCCGGAGGGGAGGAGGGCCGCACGAGGGGTCGTTGCTGGAGCATTCAGGAGGACTGTTCGCTGTTTTTTTTAGTTGAGGGAGTGGTGGTGGAAGTTATGTTCTTTCATTATTGTGTTCTTCTTTGCATTTATATCATTCTCATCTCCTCTTCTTCTTCTTCTTCTTCTTCTTCTTCTTCCTCATTGTTATCTTCTTTCCTTCGTCTTTTATTCTTTCTTCTCTTTTTTCTTCATGTTGACTTCGTTCTTATCTAGTACATCATTCTCTTCCTTGTTTTCGTCCTCGTTCCCATTCTCCTCCTCCTCTCATCTCTCCCCTCCCCGTCCCTTAACACATGGGTCACCGTGAGAGCCTCAGAATTAGAGTTCAGGACTTGGGATGCTCGGCCGGTGCCTCGGGCCATCTTGTGGTTTTATACCGGAATGATTTTCTGTTGTGGGAACGACTCTGTGAGATTTGGTTACAGATTTATTGCAGTTCTCTTGTGCTTGCCAGATGTTCTGTTTGCTTGCACGACTGTGGGTTGTGTGATGCTTTGTCTCTATATCTAACCACAAACATTACTTAAATGTGCACGAGAGTGACTCGAGAAACACTGAGTTGCCTTCTTGTGACTCCCTGTTTTACGTAACACCTGTTTAAAAAGGTGATGCTGGTGGCAGTGGGGCTCAATATGTGGGTCCACATGCTTAACAGTTTTGTTCATATGATATATAAGCTTATTTTCTATATGGTTAAGCGTACTCAGTAATCTCTAGTATCTGTTCATATTGATAGGTGTTGCATTTCTATAACCTTGTTTTCAGTTAGTTGATTTTTTTCTTTTATCGTTCAGATGGTGGATGGGATGTATTTTTCTTATTAAGTTCGCTGAGAAAGGGAAAAAATTGTGTTATCAACGCAGACTGCATGACAAAAACGATCAGGTTCTCCCACTCCCACCGCTCCGTACACTCTTCTCTGCTACCAACCAATAACAATAATTTACTAAACATAAATAGTCCCCTTCCCTCACCCGTATTACCTGCGAGACAGTCCCATCAAGCCCAGCAAAGAAGTCACTGCCGTCCTCCACCTCTTTTTCTCCTCACCATGTCTAGAACTTGAGATTGACGAGCTTCTCACCGCATGACCAACCTGAAGGTGACTCACACTGCAGCGCCTCATGACAAGACACAGAGAAGTTGCCTCCAGGCACCCGCCAAGGGCACACCATCACACTGTGCTCCCTTGCACTCCATATTGTACCGTCCGTCCTAGTTCTCCTTGCACTCTTTGTCCTCATTTTTTCTCCTCCTCTTCCAGTTTCATCCTTATATCTTGACTCCTCTGTGTCCTTGCTACTGCTTTTATCATCTCATTAACACTGTAACTCGTCCAGAAATATCAATGGGCAACTTAGATGAAAAAATATAATTAATGAAAAACTAAAGGATTTATACCATTGCCAAGGCTCCGTAAAGTATAACAATTGAGAGTTAAGAGAAGACGATGAAGAATGTCAGTGTCGAGTCCGGTCATCACCAGGTACAGGTATTAATTTTTTTTTTCCAGTCGCCAGAATCTTAGTGAAGCCAACCGGTTAGATCCAACTATGAAAAAGTCACTCATGGATCCAAAGTAATTCGGATTCGGTTATGGTTGGTTAAGAAGATGATATCCGATGAGGGAAGCACCGGCTGGGTGATTGGTGTGATTCAGGGAGAGATGATGAGAGTTGTGACAGAGTGGGTGAGAGGTGTAAGCACGGGGAGGTGAGGTAAGGACGGGATACCACATTACTTTACCACAGAACACACCTCATAACTCCACCTCAACAAGGGCTCCCTCCACACCGCCACCCACACCTCGCCTGCATCACGCCGCCTCAAAATTGTTTTCATCTATTCCGACAAAACATAGTTGGTTCTTCTGTTGTTCCCACGAGGTGCCGCGGCTGCTGGTTCACACGCCGTGCCGCCCACAAAACCTGGTTCCAAACTCACTTGGCGTAGCAGGAGGTTATTAGTGAATTATTGATATCGTGTAATTACTAAGTGCTTATAGCCGCTGGCAGTTAAGTGCACGAAGTTTGCCACCTATTTTCAGAGGTAGCCTGTGATGGACCCCCTCGGTTGAGTGCAATATGTGGACCCATACTCTATGAAGAAGACTCTGCCGCAGGAATAATCGTTGTCCAGGAATGTCACAATGAACCCTGCATCGCTCAGGTAGCCGGGCGGGAGGGGCCGAGGGGGCGGGAGAGGGCGAGGGGACGGGGCGGAGGAGAATGAGGCGGGAAGGGAGTAGTAAAGAACCTATATCACATAATTACACATTTACCTTGCCACCAAACGTGTAATCCTCTTTTCTCCCTTATATTATGAGGCTCCTGGTAATTTGCCCGCGGCTCCTCTGGTTCCTTCGATTTTCTCCGTGTATCGTTTTCTCTCTCATTACTCGCTGCCGTCTCTTTAATCTCGCCCCCATGTTGACTTTTGGTAATGTAAAACTTTTTGCTGACTCCCTCGAAGAACGTCCCCGCCAAGAGATAGTTCAACTCGCATCGTGTGCTCCAACCAGGCAGTCTTCACCTCACTGCAGTCACACGCGTAGAAACCATGAAAACTAAGTTGTTTCATGGTCATCATCATCATCATCATCAACATCATCATCATCATCATCATCATCATCATCATCATCATCATCATCATCATCATCATCATCATCATCATCATCATCATCATCATCATCTTCGTCATCAATAACAACAACAATTACATCAACAACAACAATAACAATAAGGCAGCAAGAACAGCAGCAGGTAGTAGGCTACATTTGCAGCCGAACTAGTACACGTTTTCACAGCAGCAGCCATCATTGTCAGCAGCAAAGAACATCGGCAGCCTCTGTGGCACCTTCAGGAGAGCAAGCAGCAGGTCTTCGTACGCCTTCATTAAGCGGGTCAAATTTGTAAGGTGGGAGGCTTCTTGTGGCACGAAGCAGAGTTCACGCTCCCACGTCCCTTTGGGCTTCTCCAACCCAGGCCGGAGTCCCACTACCCCGGACGAACCGCCGTCTGGCCCGGACCCTCCTGCAGCGCCACCTTAAGAAGAAAGGAGAAAAGAAGTGGACAATGAGGAGGGAAGAGTAACCATATGATCATGCTACTTGGTACAAGACGCAAGGTAAAAAGAGACGGGAAGTGAAAGGCTTTGAGAATCCCTCAAGGGGTCGGTGTCACGGGAATCACAGCAGCGCGGGAGCAACAGATGTTGAGAGGATTAATTATGAGGAGGAAGGAGGTCAAAGGGTTCCCCCCGAGATGCTGGAAACTTTACAACAAGGGATTGAGTCTGCCCAAGGCCATGCTGGTCTACAAATTAAACTAGGCCGTCGACAACCACAGGAAAGATTCCACAAGTTCTTGTTAACTTCCTCCAACTGTCAGACCGTCGACTTAACTGTTGTTTATGCCACCCTCAAAGTGTGGCGTAGCTGATATGCTGTCCTGCCTGAGAGCTTGCAAGAAAGAAGCTTGGATGGTGGCTGCTGGAACTTATACTTGTATTACCTGCTCCAGACGCGGCACCTTCATAAACCGTCTCTTTCATTATCCACTCATCGCCTGTCATAAACAAGGGTTCAGTCAATTAGTGATTCAGTGGACTTGTCTTTGGATATACAACTCCAGCAAAGCTTGTTAAGAGGTAATCTAGGACTAATCAAGGAACACAACCCAGTCTGAGAGGACGTTATCCGTGGAATACATAGGAAATAGCCTTGTTTTTAAACTATTTTGTTTGGGGGGGAAGGCTTACATCACTTGCCTTCCACCACTTCCTTTCGCGCCGGGATGAGGCAGTAATTCAGCTGACAATCAGACTTAGAAAAATTTCATTGTGATGAATTCAATTTTCTGTTCCTGACTTATGCTTGTGGCTGTTTTTGGTTGATAAATATCTTGAAGTGTAATTGTTGTTGCCCAGCTAACATCCTGACTAAATATCTAATGAAGCTTGTAATGATAGTAATAATATTAATAGTAATAATGATAATGATAATAATAATAATACACTTATGTTGCAACCACTACCATCACTACTCCTGTCTTGCTTGACTACACTGACAACACAAAATGGTAGCTTAATTTTTCCACTTTAGGACGAAATTAGCCGTGTGACTCCAGCGAGGAGATAATTATCATTTTTCGTTCTTCCTCAAGTCACGAACTGGGAGGCTGAGGTCGACAGTAGCGGCAACAGCTGTTTACGAATACCACAAGGCTACACTGTTCTCACGCTGCTATCCCCTCCCTCCTTTTCTCTCTCTCTCTCTCTCTCTCTCTCTCTCTCTCTCTCTCTCTCTCTCTCTCTCTCTCTCTCTCTCTCTCTCTCTCTCTCTCTCTCTCTCTCTCTCTCTCTCCATTCTTTGAACATAATAAAAAATGTTGGTACAGTTAAGTCGTTAAAATTAACTCTTTTGATAATAGTTCCTCTTCAGGTGCTTGTAGCTCCTCCCAAACTTGTTCATGTGATCTTACTTAATCCATTGCAAAAGTAAATTATCCAAGACTTTTTTTATAGACTAGAATGCAGGGAAGTTACGTGCCGCTTAACATTCGCTCTATTTATCATCTCTTGCGTCACTCCGTTTGATGAAGCCTTTGCAAGAAGTCTGGAAGTAGAAAGGGAGGAAGGGAGAGGGGAAAGGGAGGGAGAGAGCGAGGCACGTAAGCTCAAGAGGTGTGGCTGCCGCGGGCCAGCTACAGCAGGTCAAGGAAGTGTCGATGAATAATATTTGCACATTAATCTCTAGTTGCGTAAAATTCTGTGATAGTGGAGAGCTAACTTTTTTTTCTTGGTGAAAGTTACTGCTTGCTCCTGATAAAGTGACAGGCAGGAAGAGAGAGACAAACAGACAGACTGACAGGAGGAGAAGAAGGAGGATGTTGCACATTGAGAGAGGTGGTCGGAGTGGGAGTGGTGTGAGTTCCCACGTTCTGATGAAGATAAATGCCCCAACAAGGCTGTTTTTTGTCCCTCTGCTCTCAAAGCCGCAATCACCGCACTACAGCAGACTCCTAGCCCTGAGGTCACCCCAGAATCATGGAGTCACTTCTTCCTTGAGCTTATTTTTCCTTCCCTCTCTCCGGCGAAAGATCATGGAGAATGAATGCTGTCGGCCTCGCTGCACGCCCTCCGGCATGCCCTCAAACCTTTACCTTTCCCGTCACTCATTCATTCACTCCTTGTTTGCATTAGAACCTGAACCTTTACGGAGGAAGATTAAATTCCTCGCGGTCTTTTGCAACATTATACAGTTCTTTCTCGCTACCTGAACTATTCAGGACCCGATTAAAACTTGTCCCAGCAGGAAGAGGAAGAAGCAAAGAGAGCTGATGTGCTCCAACTGCCGCAGATGTGTTGGAGGACACAGCTTAGGAAGGTGACTGGTGACTGCATAACAATCGCTCAAGTAACACCACCAGGAGCAGCTTGTACTTGTTTTAGTCATAATTATTTGTTGCTGGTTGATGTGTAAGGTCTTACACTCCTGATCAATCACTGCTGAATGACGCCACCAAATAGCTCAAATTAAGGCAAATCAGAGGTGAAAACAAATAAAAAAAAGTTAATTGATGAAGATTTATAAATGTTGTTTGTATGACTGAACATCAACGCTTGTTAAGACCACCTTCACTGCAACTTTAAGAGAAGAACCACGTGGGTGTGGCGGTATTACATCACTGCTAGAACGGCTGACCTCAGGGAGTGGAGTGGAGTGGGCGTGGTACTACCTGCAGTCTCCCCCGTGGGCGCTGAGTTAATGATGGTCGGAGTAGGTCAGCACATGCCGCCGCGATCATGGAAAGGCATAGGAGGAGTGACTTGTTAATTGCCACATTTTGGGTGGCATAAAAAGACGAAAAATGAAATAATACTTACATGTGAAAATCCTGGCGCGCACGCACACACATACACGCACACTCATACCCACACACACACGCACACACACACACACACACACACACACACACACACACACACACACACACACACACACACACACACACACACACACACACACACACACACACACACACCACATACACACACACACATACACCCACACACACACACACACACACACACACACACACACACACACACACACACACACACACACACACACACACACACACATACACACAGAGACATACAAAGAGAGAGAGAGAGAGAGAGAGAGAGAGAGAGAGAGAGAGAGAGAGAGAGAGAGAGAGAGAGAGAGAGAGAGAGAGAGAGAGAGAGAGAGAGAGAGAGAGAGAGAGAGAGAGAGAGAGAGAGAGAGAGAGAGAGAGATCCAAAGGGTGCTAAGTGGTGTACTAAGTGTCAAAAGGGGCAGCTAGTATGAGTGGAAGTGTGACAAATAGCCAAGGGACAAGCGACGAGAGAGGACGGTGGGATGAGGATAGCAATGGGGAGGTTAGTGAGGCTGAGAAGGCAACAGCAGGGACAGTGTGTGTGTCTGTGTGTGTGTGTGTGTGTGTGTGTGTGTGTGTGTGTGTGTGTGTGTGTGTGTGTGTGTGTGTGTGTGTGTGTGTGTATGTGTGTGTGTGTGTGTGTGTGTGTGTGTGTGTGTGTGTGTGTGTGTGTGTGTGTGTGTGTTTGTGTGTGTGGTAGGGAGGGTAAGGAGGGGAGGCGGACAAGGGATGGAGAAGGGTCGGCTGCTGCGCCCCCAGACTCCAGTGTTGTTCTTCATGACTCCTGAACCCACTCTTAATTGGATTACAAATGGTTGACGTCTTGGTTGCAAACACTTGAAGCATGTAGAAGCAAAACATTAGTGGGATCCCCAGAGCTCCTAGAGGAACCCTCGTACCTGTTTGCTCTCACTAGATAGAAAAGGCTGGAGTGACTTTTATTTTTCCTCTCTATCAAGATCTGATGTCGGTTTGGAAATCCTGAGATAACCAGGCGCCGCTACCCTTACATCGCAAAACATCCCTTTGTTTTATCACCATCGCTGGACCTCGTCTTCCTTTGACCGTCTGTTACGTGTTTGATTTGAAGCCCCAAGTGAAGGCGTAAATTCCTGCCGGCCTGAACAAATAGTTGCCTTTGTTTTATTCTTATTTTTGATCGAGCAGTCTTCCTCTGCAGGCATAATAGCCATTTCTTGACCCCACCGACACCTACCACTGTAAAAACAACGTTTCACCGCTTCACCGTGGCAGCCGACTTTGAACATCACGAACAGACGACAGAAACTAATAAATTCAAGATAAAAGTGCGGAAATCACTGCCTTATTGAAGCTCAATCGGTAGTCTGTAGCGGTAGTAACGTCTAATTTATGGGGAAAAAGGTGTTGTTCGTAAAGGCAGATATCATGAGTGGGGTAACGAGGGAGTAACTGAAAGAAGGCTGCTACACTACACTCCCCTTGCACCTTACCCGCATCTTGGCTGTCTGTCCTTAGCCTCGAAAATGCCAGGAACAGGATTACTGCCCACCTAGATGACCCTGAGTGGCTGTTACTCCCCATCACCAACAGCTGACTCGTCACGATTCCTTTCAAACCGCAAAAGATTAGTGTTAATTTTTTGGAGGGAGCGTTGGCAGCCGCGCTGGAGATCCCGCCACTGTCTGCCGCGGCGCTGCGTCGTGTCGGCTGGCATGTGGACCGGTCACACAGGAAGAGAGGAATGGCCGCCTTTTTGCCGTAGTAGCTCAGCGTCTTATACATGACTCAACAGTGTACTTGTGTAACTTGATATTATGAATGTATCGTTAAGTGATATGACGTAAACATTGCAGACATTATGACAACTGCAGGAAGCTCTGGACGGCAGCCACTACACGGAGAAGCTGCCGTCGGGGTGATCACCAGATCCCTGGGTGACGGTGTCCTAAGTGGTCGTGCTTCTAATGTCGCTGCAAATACCCCTCTAATCGCTGTTATATTGTGTTAAATTCCATGTTCTAATCGTGATTTTCCTCCAACAACAACAGTTTTCATTACCTTTCAAGTCTGTTTATTTTTACCTCGCCATCCTCCTGAGTTGTGATAGCCAGTTTTGGAAGAGAAGGACCTGGCGTGCCTGGGGCAACATTACCTCGGCCGAGACTTTATATAATTTGGCGTGGACGAAAACAGTGTAGCCATTGTGAGGTGTGTGTGTGAGGGGCCCTCCAGCCTCCACCAACACGATCCCTTAGAAACGACCGAAACACTCCTCCCACGCAGGACTGCTCCTTGGAGGACAGTTAAAACATGATTTGGAAATGGTTAAGTTGGAGTTACTGAACGTATGTAAACGGTCGAGAGAACTGGATCTCGCTCAGTGTTTAGATTGTGTGGAGCTGGACTCACGACTCTGCTAGCTCGAGGCTTCAACGAGACTCATTACTTCCAGAGCAATTACTGTACTGCTTAGTTTTAAAAAAAATAATGCTGATTAAAGGGGAAAATACAAGTGAGGGCAAATAAAATGCGTTGGTATTAGTTGAGAAGCGTTGACTTTAATTGGTGTGTTGCTGAGTCAGAACAGATCGCCATTGTCTTGCTCTTGCTGGCAAATACTGGTGCTGTCTAGCCCGAGATAGGACAGATTCCTGCCTCCTGCGCATGGAGACATTGTTGTAAATCTTGAAGATGCATGCCATTAGCAGCAGTGTGCCTGGCCATAATTTGCATGTTGTTGGCAACCAAGACTTGGAGCAATAAATAGGAAAATAATGGAGAAAAATACTCTTCAGACCCATC
>JAXIVD010001313.1:0-2500 GCA_036785275.1 Cancer borealis | reverse complement strand
ACAACAAGGCTGCCTTGTCTGGGGCTGCCTTGGACAGCCAGAAATCAGCATTATGCCTCATAGCTATCTAACAGCCTCTTGGGATCTTCTGTAATCCTCGGGTCTGCCCCCAAATGGAGGGAGTAGACGCGTTGATGGTTCCCTGGCGTGATGTGGTGAGTGCCAGCCTTGTGTGGTGCACCCACACGTGCGAGGAGCGAGCACCTTAGGGTTGCTGTAGCACACACCGTGTTTCTCAATCTTTCGCCATCACCCTCTCCCACCTTCCACTCACACGTTGTCTTTAACACAAATTGCACAATTCCACGCCTTCACATTTTCATATCGCCTATTTCCTCGCCTCACTTCCTCCCGTTATGTTTGGCGTCGTCATCATTTTCCTGCCATTACGTGCTTCACGACGGCCATTACTCCTCCACATCCCACTGAAGCTGTAGTGCATCCCGTTCTCTCTTCTCGTGTTCTCCCACTTCCCTCTCTCTTTCTCTCTTCTCTCCTCGCTCCTCCTTCGAAACTTTCATAAACACAGACTCTTCCCTTCACTTGTACATCTCCCACCGCCATCACCAGCAGTCAGGGAGCGAAAACCTTCCCTTTGGCTTACACTTGGTGCTTTCCTTCCGTCTCCCACCACTCGAGCTTTTCCCGCTATCATCTATCCCCCGTAACTTGCCTCTCTTTCTCTCGTCCGCTCACCATCCTCCTCCCAGAACACAGCATCCTCCAGGCGACTCCCAGGCCCTCCCTGCCCCGGGCCACGCGGCAATGGGAACTTTGGGGTAAATTGCCCGTGTCACTTTGACCCCGCCAGTCTCTTTCTCATGAATCTCTCTCTCTTTCTCTTTTTTTTTTTTTTCTCTCTCTCTCTCTCTCTCTCTCTCTCTCTCTCTCTCTCTCTCTCTCTCTCTCTCTCTCTCTCTCTCTCTCTCTCTCTCTCTCTCTCTCTCTCTCTCTCTCTCTCTCTCTCTCTCTCTCTCTCTCTCTCTCTCTCTCTCTCTCTCTCTCTCTCTCTCTCATATTATGTAGGTGAGCGTTTTATACACACTACAAAACAAATATCCAAATATGTATGACAGGCACATCTTCTTCTCCTCCTCCTCCTCCTCCTCCTCCTCCTCCTCTGCATCACTTTACAGCCCAACCATACGAGTAGGAAGATGGTAGTGTAATAAAGCAGATAAACTCATTATAAACCAGTAGACTTTCTGTTAACTGCTAATCCTGTATTCCTCTCTTTTCCTTTTATCCCATATTCTCTCTCTCTTTTATTTCACTTTTCCTCTCGTTTCCTTTCCTCCTTAATATTTTCTTGCCCAGAATGTCAGTCATTTGGAGGCTCTTACCTGGTACTTAACTCGACGCAGGTGACACAAAGACCAGCAAAACTTCCCCAAAATTACCTCTCGCAACCTTCCTTCCTTGGCGTGGTGGCTGCGAGACACGAAGCGCGGGGTCGGGAGGTCGAATGAATTTTGCCGCTAAAAGTTATCTTGAAAGTCGAGGCTGACAGGGCATTAAGGTTCCCAATTACGCCCGTTCTTATAGCCTTCTTTTTTTCACACACCCATTATGTTGTCGTGTGGCAAATCGATATGTGGATTGAAGGGGAAGAGAGAGAAGTGGAAGAGAAGTAGAGGTGCAGGTGGATGTTTGAGTTGGCAGCGGTGGAGTGTGTTGTGGGTTCGGTTGATGTGGTTGTCCAGTGTTCCTCTCCATGTAAAGCTTCACCCTTTGTTAGCCAGGCCTTCAGGTGCACGCTAATCCAGTATGAAGTGCTGGAGGAGACGATGTGGGTTGAGGAAAAGTGGGTAGGATGCTCAATTGTGGGAGAAGAAATAATGTTTGGTAGATAAAACGAGTAGGAGGAGGAGTAGGAGGAAAAGGAGGAGGAGGAGGAGAAAAAGAGCAAGAGGAGGGATGCTTGCAGAGTACGATGGAGGAGAGTGGAGAGAAGAGAGCGCCAATGTTCAACGGAAGTTACCCAATGGAGGCACTTTTGGTTTGGTTTGGTTTGCATCATTGCTACGACTTGTTTCTTCCTGCTTCACTGCTTTCTTTACGTAGCTTCTTTTTCTTCTTCTACTTTCTTCAGCTTCTTCTTCCTCTTCCATCTCTGTCGCCTTATCTTCGTTCAATATCCTCCTTTTTCTCTTCCTCTTTTTATTCTTATCTTCCTCATCATCATGTTTTTTATCTTCATCAATTCCTTGCTGAATTTTCCTTGTTTTTCTTATCTTTTCCTACCTATTTTTTACTTTAATCAAATGAATATTTTGTAAAGGATTTACGCTGGATCGATCCTACAATCATCACACAATATTTTCATTAATTTTCACTTCTTTTACACATTTTCTTATCTTTCCTTCGATCTCATTAGTTAGCCTTTGTTATCTCGCGTTCTCTTTGTCGACTCAACTCACTTCCTGCATCCTTATTGTAGCCTCCACGCTATATAAACTTCTTTTGTTTTCCTCTTTCTGTTAAGTATAAAGTATGCAAG
>JAXIVD010001312.1:87500-91367 GCA_036785275.1 Cancer borealis | reverse complement strand
CACAACAGAAGCATTATTAAGTATTTATTACACACTTATGTTATCCTCATATGACTTACTGCATATCTATTTGGTCGTGCACATGGCCATCCTTCTTAAATAATTACAAATTGCTCAAAATATTATCATAAGATGCTATACTTCTATAAGGGAGCATATGAATTTCTTAATGAACGGTTTTGAAAAAAGTGTATATTTGGTTTTAGTAATATTAAGATTAAGTTGATTTGCTTTTATCCACTGATTTATTAAATTTAATTCTACTTGCAAGTTGAAATGTAAAGAATCTATATTTTTGTCTGTTAGTAAAAAATTTGTGTCATTAGCATAGACGATAAATTTGAATTTTGAGCTAGCACATATAATATCATTAATATATATTAAAAAAAGAATAAGTTCTAAAGTAGATCCTTGTGGTACACCCTTATATATAGATTTAGCAAGTGAATATGTGGACTTGCAGTAGACAGATTGTGATCTATTATCAATAACTTTTAAACAATCTCTGTGGAACACCTCTAATCCCCATGTATTCTAATTTATCAATAAGTATTTTATGGTTTAATGAATCAAAGGCTTTGGACAGATCTATGAATATTCCGGCAACATGGCACTTTCGCTCTAAATGTATATAGACATAATTGACACATTGTAGGATTGCCGTTTCCGTGGAATGGTTTGCTCGAAATCCATGCTGGCACTCCGAGATCAAACTGTGACTTTCTAGGTAGTTCACTAAGCGAGTGGAAATTGCTTTCTCAAATACTTTACTAAACACTGGTAATATGGAGATGGGTCTATAGTTGTTTATATCCCTTTTGTTGCCTGATTTGTGTAGTGGTATTACTTTGGCCTTTTTTAATTTATCCGGAAAAAATTCCAGTCTTAAAGGAAAGGTTTATTATGTGTGTTATTGGTAGAGCGACTAAAGAGGAGGTGTAAATTAGTAGTTTAGGTGGAATATCGTCATAGCCTGGAGCAGTTACTTCTTTTAGATATTGTTCTATTTCAGTTAATTTTACTGGAGGTAAATACATAGAAAAAACTGGTGGTTCACGTAAATACTGGTCATGCGAGTAGTTGTTAGCATTATCACTGAGCAATGAATTACCATTCTTTAAGAAATGATCATTAAACTGATCTGCAATTTCTTTACTTGGGGGCATTAGATCTATTGAATGTTTATTTATGGTAAAATTTCTTCCAAGAATTACATTAATTGATTTCCATTGTGATTTAGGATTACCTTGGTTCTCTTTTAGCTTTTGTTTATAATAGTTATTTTTGGCTGTTCTTAAAATAGATGTTGGTTGATTTCTATAAATTCTGTATTTTTCTTTATAACTTAGAGGCCATTTACTTGCTAATCTTTCTAATCTGTGTTTTTTTTTAATACATTTTTTCAAGGCTAAAGTAATGTATGGTTTTTGTTGACTGATCTTATTTATTCGAATCTGCTTCACTGGGAAATGTTTTTGAAATAAGGTATAAAAATGACTGTAAAACAGGTTGTATGGCTTGTTAGGACAATTTGTTTCCAAGACATGTGACCAGTCTACGTGAGCAAGGTCATTACTGAAGTTTTCTAAAGCAACATTTGTTAATATTCTCTTATTAATGTAGTGGGGTGTACTTTTTGGGGTTTGAAAGTTGAATTGAGAAACAATTGGGAAATGGTCAGTAGTATCAGTATGTATTAGTAGATTGTTTATGTTCAACTCAACCTGTGTCGTCCATATATGATCAATGAGTGTGGCTGTAGTTTCAGAAACTCTAGAAGGCTTTGTAATTAAAGGGAATAATGAGAAAGAATACATTAAGTTAATGAAATCGTGTACAGAATTAGAGTCCCTACTTTTTTAATAAATCTATGTTAAAATCCCCCAATAAGTAAATGCCTTGAGATCTATTATTGTTGGCTAATGTTAGAATTTCTGTTAATTTGTCAAAAAAATAGTTCATGTTACCACTTGGAGGTCTATAAATATATATAACAAGGTAGGATTTGTTCATGATCAAAATATTAACACCTAGACATTCTATAGACGGGTCAGTGTGTGAAAATTCTGATACACGTTAGTTATGTATAAAGCTACACCTCCCCCATTTCTATTTCTACATTTAGTATACAAATGGTATCCAGGTAATTGATAAATTAGAGCAAGTTCCGCGTACGCGAGTGTCATCAGCTCATTACCCACAGTCAAATGGCAGGGCAGAGGCGGCGGTGAAGATCAAGACCGCCAAGAGGGTGCCGCGTGGCAACACTGGGGCGGACGGAAGCCTCGACAATGACAAGGCGTCACTGGCGCTAATGCAGTACCTCAATACACCTCTCCGGGACATCGACAAGTCACCTGCGCAGCTGGCAACAGGCCGACAGTTGCGAGATGGCGTACCAGCCGTCACGTGCAGGCTACAGGTCGACAAATTCTGGGGGCAGACACTATGTCAGCGTGAGCGTCAAATGGGGCTGCATATGGAAAGAGTGCTACAAGAGCGTGCTAATACTCGCCAACGTCCTCCCCTCGTCCCTGGCGGCAGAGTGCTGGTGCAAGAACAACACACCAAGACCTGGAACAGGGCAGGAACGGTCGTGGAGGATAGAGGAAACAGACAATACCTCATTCAATTGGATGGTAGCGGGCGAGTATCTGTCAGGACCAGGGAACACCTGAGACCTTGCCACGTGCTCCCGTCAGCTGACGAGCCAAGTGACACAAGTGAGGGAGGAAGTAGTGATGGGCGCTCGTGAACGAATCGGTTCATAGAGCCGACACACACTGTATGTGTGTGTGTGTCTCTCTCTCTCTCTCTCTCTCTCTCTCTCTGATAGATAGATAGATAGATATTAGATAAGAAAGGAAATAGATATTATGTTTGTGTGTGCGTGCGTGTGTCTGTCTGTCTGTCAGTCTGTCTGTGTGTGTGTGTGTGTGTGTGTGTGTGTGTTATTCACTGTCACAGTCTGCTGCTGGTCTCTCTCGAGACAGCCGGCCGTTCCCCTATGGAAAGAGCTCAGAGCTCATAGTGACCAATCTTTGGGTTGGACCGAGACCACTCACACACAACACACCGGGACAACGATCGAGGTCACAACCCCTCGACTTACATCCCGTACCAACTCACTGCTAGGTGAACAGAGGCTACACGTGAAAGGAGACTCGCCCAAATATTCTCCGTCCGCCCAGGGGATCGAACCCTGGCCCCTTGGTTGTGAGCCGAGTGCGCTAACCACTACGCTAGCGGACCGTGTGTGTCATACTGCCTACATAATGTGTGTATATATATATATATATATATATATATATATATATATATATATATATATATATGTATATATATATATATATATATATATATATATATATATATATATATATATATATATATATATATATATATGTATATAGATATAGATATAATTTTAACTTTATCTTTAATAACGTTTATAGGTATTATTACTAATTCAGAGAAATTTTTTGGTTGTCTGAACTTATCTGCAGTGTGAATGCACTGCAAGTCTGAAACGAATGAAACTATGAAACAGGTTGTTTAGGTGAAGTGAGTATAAATTAATTAATGTATTCTATGATTGGTATTAATTAAGGTAATTTTTTAGGGGTTTTTCACCTTTTAAATTAAGTGTACGTATTATTAAAGTAGTCTATGATATGGTATACATTTGGTTTAAATTAAAATAAACTTTTTTTGAAAGCTTTTTCACCTTTCCTTAAATCAGTAGGTAATGAAAGCTAACTAGCCAAGTTATCCTAAGAAATTCCTTCTAAATTATAAAGACTATAAACAGAATATGTGGAACTACTTCAAAAAAAGTATTTGAGCCGAAAGAGCCGGCTCTTTTGA
>JAXIVD010001312.1:27500-85000 GCA_036785275.1 Cancer borealis | reverse complement strand
CCATTCAACACACTTGCTAACTGGTGAAAAAGGTTACATTTGCAGTAACTAGAATTTATTGCTATAGAGTTCCATACTTAACATAAAATAAAGACATATATGCCTTTCTTCCATACACAGTAAGTAATCAACATCAATCTGTCTTGTGAAACTCCTCTAAAAAGTGCAATATTCAACAAGGTGTTGTAACAAATATTTCATTGAAATATAATTTTTTGGAGAAAAGTTCTCAAGCTATGATGATGTATAAGTGATGAAGCATTCCAGATGAGTAACATTTTTACAATCAAGTTTAAGTTCATTGTAGAGACATGGGAGAACTCAAGCAACCTACAAGGATCACAGTCAGCATATGGAGGTTGGGGAAAAGTAGGTGTAAGAGCAGCAGTGTCTCAGGAGCAAGCTGCGGCTGACAACCTCTTTAGGTTTTTATGGAAATGAATGAGACTTGGAACTGCTACTATATCAAGGTGATGCAGGATTTTAGAAAAAAAAAAAGGTGATTCAATAATCCCAGGGCTAGGTAGCTATTAGACCATATAACTCAACTTAAGTTAACAAGAGGGAGCTGTCCCTCTGACCAAGAAGTTGCCATGAGCCAGGATTGAACTAACAACCTTTAAGCCACGAGCTGAGCACTGTACCATAGAGCCACCCGGCCTGGCCTGGTGATGCAAGAGTACCTGCTTAGATTGCAGAATGTTTCAATGGAATAGTATGACCAACAACCAAAATATTAAGCTATCGGAGGTTTTGGCTCGCCAAGCTGACCACAAGTACTAACATGTTCCTTCATTGAATGGGACGCTTATGATATCTCAGTGATGCCTGACTTAATACATAGCAGATCCCAGCTGTCAGGGACTCTTGTCATGTCTCTGACATCCAGGGAATACACTACTTGCTTACTATTGTTACTCCTGTAAGGTACAGATTCCTTAACCAATGTCAAAATGCACTTTTCCTCAAACAACACCATGCCACCACTTCTCCAAGGACGAACTTTTTCCTCAAGCAATTTCTCTCTACTGCTTTCACAAAAGGTCAACAAATGTGTAACTAAGGGATACTTCTTACTCCATTTTAACTCCTGACATGACTTTGGTTGGCCCGGATAGCAGTTCGGTCCAGCAGCTTCCACACAATTGTCAACTACAAGGTTCCGATATTTATTATGTATTAAGCAAGTGATGAGGATAAGGGCTAGAGTAATGGAAGACTTCCCCTATCACCACCATCTCTAGGCAGCAGCTCCATCAGCGTAGAACACACGCACATACAGCTTAGTAAAGCAAACAAAAGCTGCTACTTGGCCATTTAGCTCTTTGAGTCTTCCTCAAGGACGTTTATGGTGGGCACCAACTATACTTTTTGAGGGGAAAGAGTGACAAAAGATGTCAGCATATTATATGACTGTCCAAGACTCCCATGATTAAAGGTGATTAAATAATCCCCTTGAACTAGGCATAGACCATATAGTTCTGCTTGGGTTAACGAGAGCACTATCCCTCTTAACAAGAAGCTGCTATGAGCCAGGATCGAACTAGCAACCTTTAGGTCACGAGCCAAGCACTGTACCACAGAGCCATTCAGCTCCCTCCTGAGACAGAAGTGTTGTACATTCTTACAAACATGTAAACCTGCTCATTTGCAAGTCAGACCCGAGGAAGCATCACCACTGTGAGATTGAGAGAAGTTCCTTAAAGCTTAAGACTACATCCATTGCTATTCCTTGGGAAGTGGAGGGACTCTGAAGTTCACGTATATGCCTTCAAAGCAGCAAAGAAGTGGTTGGTCATTGATACTTGCTCAGTGTTCTATTATAATCAGGCTTTATCAATTAACCCTACACAAGCTTGAAGTACTGCCTTCCTAGTGAGGTGGTCTTGGCTCTGACCTCGACTATGTTGTCAGCCTGTACTTTTCTACCTCCTGAATAGACAGCCTGCCATCAGTGTCCTGTGTTTGCTTCTCCTATATCATCTTGTCAAAAGAACATACAGTAGTGCCTCAAAAATTTGTGAGATTGGGTTCCAAAGGCTTTGCAATTTATCAAATAGCAGATGGCAGTTCAAAATAATCATAGGAATAGGGAAAAAAAAAATTGGTCCCCAAAGGCGAAAAATACTATTCATAATTCTTAAAAAAAAAGTATTCATACTAGTTATTATACATTATTATTTCCCCACTGATTTGACTATCATCTTGATATTAATACATGAAAAGAGATGGCTTCGCAATGCTATAATTGTATATTTGTCAGGTGTGAGTGTAAGCCGGCTTGGTTCAGTACATGTCTGTTTTCTTGGCACAAACTCTGTATGCCACAACTATTCCTGTAAGTGGATATCAAGTCTGAAAAAGACTTAACAAGCTCCCACTAGAGTTGTTTCATATGTGTCAAATGTGACGTTTATATTCATCACTATGTGATATGGGCACTTTATAGTAATTTTGAGTGGCCACAATACATCATGCATGTAAGCTGGCATCATATGGGTGAAGATATTATGAGGGTGTGTCAGACAGACAGATGAGGTAGATTTTGTGAAGAGGGTCTTGGACGGACGAGTGTCAGTGATGAATTCTAACAGCATATCAATATAAGTATTATGAATAAATATGAGAAAGTATAAAAGATTATGCGCATGCATGGTTTTCTTCTTTTAAAACATTTTATGTAGTGTGAATTCGTTAATGAGTTTAGAGTTAATTTCAATGTATTTAGCCGAATTAACATTCACTCTTCCACCGACATTCACATTTGATAGTTGGCTATTCACAAAGTACAATGGAAAAACTTTATATTGCATGGTATTTGCATGCTAATATGGTGCTATTGGATGCTTATTTGGAAAGTTGGTGTGTACAGTCAGGATGACTTTTTTGATGATTGTGATATTTGTTTGTGCTTTTAACTAGGTACCTTATGTAATTCTTGACCTATGAGATGGGTGGAATTGGTTACTTTGGGTTTCACATTTTTTGCGGGGACCTCTGCCCCCTAATTCCAATGAATGTTGGAGAACGAGTGTAATGTAATAACTTCCTGCAAATCACGTCATATCTAATGTGTGGCATAATGTTATATGTACTGGTGTGTCTGCTGGCACTGGACAGGTGTTATTGCTTGTTTTGGCCATGCTTATGTGTAAGTAATAGTTGGTTGATCCACATGCCAAACACTTTTGGACACAAATTTTATGAGTGTCCTATGAACTATGGCTGGAGCACACAACACAGTATGATACAATTAATTTATCTAAATTTGTGAAGAAAAAAAAACCCCATGCTGTATTGTACCACACTGATATGACAAAATATTTTGCCATAACTTTGTATCTCATATCATGCTGGTTCAAATCTATAATTTGCCCCCCGGTGTTGCAAATCATATGCTAGTGGCAATATCAACCTTGGAGTGAGTCTCTTTAAGGGGCTCAAACAGAGCTATACCTTTCTATAGGTCAAGTTTCATGTCATAAATGAGCGAAAATAAAATGTTTGTAGTGTATTGTATAAAAAAAAGTGTACTGTAATAATTAACAGTACTTTTATCATCCTCAGATTTGTACTGTAATTTCATACTGTACCATAAGGTACTGCTTGCTCTACTCATGGCTCACAAAACACTGCCTAAGCTCGGCCTGCAATTACACTTTTCCCACCCAAAAACGGCTCAACAAAGAGTCGGAATTAAATTTACACAGTAGGCATATGATTATTATAAATTTGAATATTTTGTGTACTGTTATTTATGAAAATTAAAAATTTCGAAACTATATAGAAATTTTTAAAACAAATTAGAAATTTGCTAATTTTTGAGGGACTACTGTATTTGTGTGATCAATATTTTTACTTGACATACTTCATTAGATAAAAATAATTAAGATAACATCTATCCAAAATTTTTGGATTATTTTGTTCCTTGAAAGGGTAGATCTGTTTAAGTTAATATATAGAACCTAAATACCCATGCAAGAAAGTTTAAAGCAAAAAATATGTGCAAACGTAAATATCACAAGTTAAAGACTTAGCTGGAAGAAAGACATTTCAGCTTCAATAAATTAGCCTAAAATCCCATTAAGGTTTTATAAAAATGAATAAAATGGACAGTTTATAATGTATCCTACTGCAAGATGAATGGATAGGAGGCTGATGATAACCTAAGACTAGGCTGACTGAAATTCAGTGGTCGTGGAGAGTCTGGAAACTCATGTGAATATAATTCTTTTCCTAATGATGAGCTTGCCGGTGAAAAAAATGGTGATGAATATATCTAATTATTCATATAATTTCGATTGAATAAAGATGAATATATTAACATACTTGGTTCTGAAAGTAAGTACAACTTGGAAACTATAAGATGTATACTGCTGATGATAAGGTTTTAGCTTACAAATTTCATTGGAAGATATTTCATAAGCAAATAGAATTATCTAATAACTCATGATACCACACAAGAGCTCTACCACTGATAGCAATAAAAATGATAAAAGCATTCTAAAATCAAAAATTGTACAATATACCTGAACCTCTTCTAGAATGTACAATTTCCTTATTAGTCCCATCAATAAGTCATAACACAGTTTATGATCCAAGCTGCCAAATATGATTTATGTTCAACCCATTACATTGCTGATATTAATGAAGATATACCATTGTATATAAACTAAACATTATTTGAGACAAATAGCAAATCTATTATAAAAAAACTGTTACAGTAAGAAAAATTTTAATTTCCGCATAGTTTATATGGATACTACTTAACAACTCTTTCATGAATCTGTTTAAAAAAGTTATTCTGTGTTAGATGAGATTAAATGGAGGTCAATAAATCTAACAAAAATTATACTATAATGTGAACTGTTTTTCATGATCAGCAAATCTAAAACATATACTTACTTAGTTCCTTATACAATACACTGCATGTCTCTGTACCTAGGCAGGATTAAGGTTCGGGTGATTGTGGCAGTTTGGAGTATAAGAAATGTGACTCCTTCAAGGGACTAATTTTGTGAATTCCTGCTGTGACATTTTTAAGATAACATATTGTAAAGTATAAAATCAAATACACACTAACATACATAAAGCAATAACAAGATCAAAAAGAAATATTACAACTTGCCCCAATATACTTTGCGTACTCTAATATCAACATTTCATTGGCATGGCATATGCAACACCATAATATTAAATTGTTTAATTATTATTTCTGAACAATATTTATCATAGCTTCTGCCCTTTCTCCCTAGTGGACTATATATATATTCTTTTCTATTTACACTATAAACAACTTATATTACATATAAACTAAATCCCTTAATTCATAAAGACGTCTTTCTTTTTACAATTAACTCCCAAATTCTTGGACTCATACCTGTATATTCGTATATATTCATGTAATGTACTGACACATTAATAAAAAAGTCCGACCACATAAAGCACAAATTAAGATGCCAATATATGAATAAACACCTGCACCATCTGTAGTATGAATACTTCTAAATTGATATTCTCCTTTACCTAACACATACACAAGTGATGGATCAATGGATAATAATCACGACAAAAAATAAAAAAGTTATAAAGCAAAGAAAAATCAGCCACAATAATGGTGGCTGACCCAATGTTACTATTAAAATAATATCTTTCAAGTGAGCTTCATTCAATAATAATCAACAAATATTTTGTTCAATAAAGAGAAAGCTAAAAGGATACATACGAACATCTGTAGTTTTCTGGGAGGGTTTTCTCACTTAAATGAGCTGCCAAAGGAACTTAAAAGATCATTATATTCCTTTTTTGTTAACAAACCTAAACAATGTTACCTGAAATATTATGATAATACAATATATATTTACAGTATTCACTCACCTATTACGGTAAAGGAGCACAACAAAGTTCAATGCACAAGTAAATGGTAGTGAAGGGAAGGTCCAACCTACCCAGGCTCAAGAAAATATGATTTGCCAACTATAATGTTTCAAATATAAATAGTAATAGGTGTATTGCTTCCAAGTGAAACATTTTTTCATGGTCTGCATGATTAATAATGGATTATGGGTTTTTAAAAAGTTGATTAAATTCAGACAACTGAAAATTGTGAAGGTTCATGAATTGGAGGATAATTCAAGGTCCTTAAAGAAAAATCCAATTAACAGTTAGCTAGCTGGACATTGACAATGTGACTTTCTACACACACACACACACACACACACACACACACACACACACACACACACACACACACACACACACACATACACACACAGATATATATATATATATATATATATATATATATATATATATATATATATATATATATATATATATATATATATATATATATATATATATATATATATATATATATTGAAATAATAAAAATAAATAAATAAAAAAGATTTCACAATGTGGTAAGGGGTGAATGTGTGTAAAACTATTTTCAGGGGATTTGGATATAATACGAATTGTGTGAAATTTTTGTCAATTAAAAATGTTAAGATGTGTAAAAATGTAATTCTTTAAATTTTTAATATTTTGAGTATAATGCATCCTGCTTTATCTTTATGTTGTGTACCACCCCACTCACTTGGGAGAAAGCCAGATGTGGGAAAAAAGAGAAAAGAAACAATGTGTGTGTGTATATATATATATATATATATATATATATATATATATATATATATATATATATATATATATATATATATATATATATATACATACATATATACACACATATATATATATATATATATATATATATATATATATATATATATATATATATATATATATATATATACATACATATATATATATATATATATATATATATATATATATATATATATATATATATATATATATATATATATATGTATATATATATGTATATATATATGTATATATATATATATATATATATATATATATATATATATATATATATATATATATATTCTTTCAGAATTATGAGATCTTTTATGTATTTGGTCCTTTATCTTTCTTAAATTATCAATGTATGAGTGTTGAATGTATATGCACTTGGAATGTATATTAATGTATGAGTAAAAATGGTTTAAAATTTGACAGGGAGTTAATTTCTTAATTCATTTTCTTCAAGTGGTATGCAAATATTATGCAAATAGGCAAGGGAACCTAGCCTACGTCTTTGATGCAAAATTTGAAAAATCTCTCTTCAACTTGATAGTTGGTTGATGCTGGACAGAGTCTTGGGCGAGTGATGTGTCAACTTTGCTCTTTGCCTCTTGCTGTCCCTTTAATGCACCTTCAAGTCTAAGACGCAGCTCTGGCTTGCTGGTCAAAACAGTGCGGAATTCCTGTAAATTTGATTTCAGAGCATTAAAACTGGAAAATTATTTATGTATATACATCTATCAATCAATTTATATACCTAGCTTATATTCCCATTAAAAGGGGGTAGCCAAGAGAAGGCATTTAGGGTTCTTGGAGAATTTACTCTCCCCTCCCCCTCTGTACTTTGTCATTTTGTAGGAGAGAGCAGAGGAAGGGATTCCCAGACCCCTCGCTCTGTCCCTTTTTGTCACCTTTTAAGATCCATAGGAAATACAGCGGCCATATTCTTGCAACCTCCACCACATGACTATGTTACACAAGGAATCAAACTCAATATGTGTAAATCAAACTACATACACTCATTATACATAATGTATAGCCACTCAAAACCTTTATAGTACACATATGTATTATTGTAAGAGAAAGCAGCTCCCTTCAATAATTATATCTTAAGTATCACAAATTAAGTAGACAATGTAGTAATTTTAGAAACATATAATTACGTTTTATTGTTGCAAGTATGTAATATTAATGGAAATGGCAGAGTTAACGTAAAGCTATATGTTGCACCTGTTACATCATATCTCTATTAAACCATAGTTTTGTTTTCAATATAGAAATCTATCTTAGTCAATACAGAGTAAGGCGATAAAAATTATTTGGGGACTGACATATTTACTGTACAGGCATACGCAAAACATCTTAACATGCAAAAAGAAAAGTTTCATGATATGTGACACCCCTTCTGCGGGAAGAGAGTCCCTGACTCTCTTTGCACAAGGCCTTCCAGAATATCCTGTAATTTTTATCTTTTTCAAAATATTTGCCAAAAAATTAATATGAGGATAAACAAGCAAAGAGGGAGTGTTTGAATAGGGAGAGCTGGAAGCTCTTCTGCTGCAGCCACCCCCTGGTAGATGGTCCAAGACGGAACAATGTGTCAGGGAATAAATAGTCAATGGTATGTTTGGCTTTAATGATATAAACACTCCTTACTCAGTAACGTCTGAAAACGGCTAAGAAAAATATGTCAATGATATCTGTCATTATCATTGCAATGAAGAATAGCTTTCAAATCAAGAGCATAACAAACAAAATTAGATTCATACCTGTGGATACTGTGGTCCAATTTTCTGCAACCTCCCCAAGGCATACTGGTGGAGTTGTCTGGTTGGCTGGTTTACACTACTGAGGCGGTTGGTGTCCTGCAGCGCCCCAACCATCAGGCCCACCAACACTCCCACCAGCTCATTCCCTTTGAAGTGATAATGAGGTTTAGTTCTAATTCTTAAGGGGGGGTGGAAAAAAGAGAGAGAGAGAGAGAGAGAGAGAGAGAGAGAGAGAGAGAGAGAGAGAGAGAGAGAGAGAGAGAGAGAGAGAGAGAGAGAGAGAGAGAGAGAGAGAGAGAGAGAGAGAGAGAGAGAGAGAGAGAGAGAGAGAGAGAGAGAGAGAGAGAGAGAGAGAGAGAGAGAGAGAGAGAGAGAGAGAGAGAGAGAGAGAGAGAGAGAGAGAGAGAGAGAGAGAGAGAATTTCATTGTTTACTTACTGTGTTCTGGTAATGTTCTAGGAATGAGAAGTTCCATTGCACTAAGGCTCTCTGTGATGAGCTGCAGTTCAGCCTGGGTGGAGATGCTGGTGTGGGTTTCATGCAGATACTCCAGAATGCGAGGTGCCAGTGCATGAATGTAGGGAGTTGATATTTCACAATCGGTGTGACTGAAGATGGATTCCAGTGTCTGAATACACTGAATGCGTACCTAAAGTAAAAATAAAAATAACACATTACTTTTAACAGTAAAATTATGAATTATTATGCCTATAATAAAATTAGGTAGATAGCTATTGATCTAATTTATAAGGGACTATATGAATCAATCTATTTATGTACCATGCTGTTATCCCCCTAAATGGTTGTACCTAATAAAAAGCACGCACACATACACCCATACATATACACTCCTTTCATTTAGCCCCTAGGCTCCAATAAGAGTTTTCTTTCATAATCAATATAATTTTCAATGCTTATCGCAATAATAAGGTTCTGCCTTGAAGAAATATAGCTAAGATACAGTCAGGTTAGTAACACAATGATGTTATGATATTCATATGTGCAAGTTCTGTTTATATTTTGTGTAGTAAATAGCTCTGTGGCTTTGTTTTATGTATGAAGATACAAAGTGTTATTCCAATCCTGTCCCTTCTGTATCACATGAATAAAGATATTACTTAATCATAGAACTAGTGAAGTAACGATGTGAAAAAATAGTAACTAACATTGAATTGTTGATGCTGTGTTGCCATTTTGAATAAGTTAATGGCAGGATACTGTAGGTTGTGAGGTCTGCTGACAGAGGGAGGGGCATGAAGGATGAGCTGAGCAATGCCTTGCAGTACTATTACTTCATCAGTAATGCGTTCCTCCTCACCTGCAAGAAACAAGAGACAAGTTCATAAGCACTACTAATACATTACATCTATCATTAATATAAGGGTGTGGATTACAATTACAGAACACCTATATATTGAAGCTCTATAGGTTAGTAACTCCCAAAGTTGAACTATCTCTGGCTTGTGGTCATATAATGGAATAGAATAGAATAGAATAAAAACAAATAAAAAATAAATAAAATAAATAAATAAATAAAACATACAGACTGATTGAATGAATAAAACTAATCTTGATAATATGAACTGAATATATAAATATAATCTTCCCCAATGACATCTATAATATATAGTTGTAAATCATAGCTACTTACATGTCTTACTAAGGTCAATAATACTGGCAAGAGCTGACTGGAGTAAACTGCACCACTGATCTTTGGACCTGGGATCCCGAGCATAGGGATGTCTTGCTAGGTTTGCTAGTGCATCTAAAACCACACTAGTCAAAGTTGGAGAGCTGCTAATGTTTTGTATGGATTGACTCTTACTGCCACACTCTCTCAAAACACCAGTCAGAAGATACAGCACAGTTGGAAGAATGGCCACACCACCTGATAAAAGAAAATAATAATTGTGTGATAAAAACAGTTTCTCTCCAGTACACCAACTGCCTGATAACCAGGAAAAATATTAAAAGTTAATTGACACTTTACCTTACCTCTCACATAAACTGTACAAGAGATAATCATAAGATGGTCTCAGCAAAAGAAGACACTAAGACCTGGACAGCTTCCTCCAAATAGATAATCTATCTATATATGTACTACCTGCATATATCCCCACTTAAAGGGAGTAGCCAAGATAAGACACTTAGGGTTTGGGGAGACTTTATTCTTCCCTCCCCTTCTGCACCCTGTATTTTTGTAGGAGAGAATGAAGAGGAGGGGCTACCTAGACTCCTTTGCTCTGTCCTTTTTTGTTGCCTTTTACGATCCGCAGGGGATACGATGATAGTATTCTTGCAGTCCCTACCACAATGATCTAAATAAATAAAAGTTACTAAAATTTGCATTTTTTACAGTGATATTATACATAATGAAAAAAAAGAGAAACCTTACCAGCTGGAGAGCATAAATTAGGTAAAGTAGTCAGTAGAGTCACAGTTGAGGCCAGCAAGGAATCTAGCTGGTGGGGTTTAGTGTGGTGGCGCGGGGGTGCCAGTAGGGAGGGTGCCGAGGCCACCACCTGGGGAGCAAGGCGGGGCTTGTGTCGAACTAAAGTGCAAAGACACACCTGCAAAACAATGATTTTTGTAAGTATGAAGTAAAACTATGCATTCCAGCATCCCATTATTACATATATTGCATATGCCTACTGATTCTAAAGCATTATATAAAATTTTCAAAATCTTGCCCACAATGTCAAGTCTCAAGTCTTTACATTTGTTGTAGTCATTTTCTTTTTCTACATTGCCTCTTTTTGATGTAACTATGGATTACTTTGTTATGCTTAATTTTTATTCCATGCCACCTTTGAAAGGGCCAGTGACAGGTAGTGAAATTTGCACAATGTATTGCCAGAGATACTGAAGAGTCAGATTGTCCTCAAAAGGTGTGAAGGTTGGGAGTGGTCTGTTATGCCATCCTCTTCATTTAAATTGTTCCAAATGGCCCACTAATGGTAACTACCAAATGAATAACAGATACATTTTGGTTAGCCATTGCCTACCCTCTTTTTTTCTACATGTTCAAACCACTTACGAGTATTCATTTCACCCACTCAACATTTCCATTTTAAAGAATGCATTCTCAAAAATATATCTTTCATAAAAAATTTTCTCTGAGTAACTATTCTATCAAGTTCTACAACATAAAAAAGTCTCAATTAACTAAATTCCCCTTCATTGTGCTTCCTTACTTCTTTAGTATCATATAAAATGACGCCTATAGAGGACTGGAAAACCATCCTGCATGAGCATTATATTTCTACAAAACAAGAAAGAATTAATTAACTGGGTTCCTGTGTTCTGCTTTCTTCTCAGGTAAGGTATCACTCCACATGCTTAAACTAACTTTCGTATCAGAACTACATATAAAACTGAATCCCAGTATAAGACATCCACAATGTACATGATTTCATCTGACTTCATCCATCCCATATGTACAAATATGAATAAAAAATGTGACTCACATCTCTAGCAGTTTCCCTTCTCTATATGCCTTTCCAAGTTTCATGAATGCTTTAAAAGACACTCCAACTTTCTGCAAAGTTATGCATAGTCAACTAATAAAATACTAATTGAAAAATCCAGAGAACTCTCATGCAACATTACCTGCAGGGTTGTGAACACCAGGGACTGAGCTGTGTTAATTTCCCCAGATTCCTTGCCTTCACCCAAGAGGTCAGCTTCACATCCTTCACATTCCTGGTTGGCTGGGTTTTTCTTCTGAAATGTATAATAAATTGCATCAATTTCTTTACTTGATGACCCCTGGACGAGCTTCTCACACATCTGCTGTGATCCTTTGATCACAGGAGTGGTGACAGAGAGGGCATGAGTTAAATATGAAGCAGCAGACATAAACCCCGGCAGTCTGCTGTGAGTACAAACCTTGCCTTCGTCCCCATTGCATAACTGACCTGATGTCCAGTGTTTGGGTGGGATGTACTTCTCTTCTCCTATGGAGACCTTGGGGCTAAGTGAGAAGAGTGTATATGTATGTGTGCATGGGTGTGTATGTGTGTGCTGTGTCTTGGCTACCTCCCTATAGGGGGGATAACAGCTTAGTAAATATATATATATATATATATATATATATATATATATATATATATATATATATATATATATATATATATACATATATACATATATATATATATATATATATATATATATATATATATATATATATATATATATATATATATATGTATATATATATAAATATATATATATATATATATATATATATATATATATATATATATATATATATATATATATATATATATATATATATATATATACATATATATATATTTGTTATATATATATATATATATATATATATATATATATATATATATATATATTTGTTATATATATATATATATATATATATATATATATATATATATATATATATATATACATATATATATATATATATATATATATATATATATATATATATATATATATATATATATATATATATATATATATATATATATATTACATATATATATATATATATATATATATATATATATATATATATATATACATATATATATATATATATATATATATATATATATATATATATATATATATATATATATATATATATATATATGTATATATGTATATATATAACAACTAAGCATTTCTCAATTATGTAACTTGGAAATATTTACAGTCTATATTAACTTCTGATATATTTAGAAACACAATAAATCCATATTTTTCAGTAATGAGCATTGATGATTATGGTCTCGCAAATTAGGATTGAGTTTTTCTTCCCACCCTCATCTCAAAACCAAAAAATGCTTGTAGCACATGCAATTGTATTTGGTCCTGAAACATAGTGCTTGATTTCCATGAGCTAACTAATTCAAGCCTTGTTGGCACTTCAGTTGTTACTGTAGCATGATGTGTTCCAGAAACTAAAAGCAAAAAGTTTACCTAAGAGCAGAGAATATAATCAACTATCTATTATTTAACTATCAATTAAAAGTATTATTCATATACATGGTTGACGTAAGCTGGCTAACCTTTATGCTTGTTCTTTTTCCTTTTTTCGTCATCTAAAGCTTGTTGTGCAGCCTTGACAGCCAGGGAGACGACTGTTACTGCTGACTGGTGCACATCAGTGTGGTCAGAGCTTAACACTTGTCTGAAAAAAGAGATGACTTAACATGCATATTCTCATTGCTAGTAATTTTTACATTAATTTAAGTAATGCCCTCGTAATGCAGTAGTTAAAATGCTCAGCTCAGAACTGACAATCTCAGGATTCAAATCTTTTGGCAGATCATTTAAACATGATCTCTTTTATTTTATATTCTTGTCCACTTTCTTCTCAAGCAATCCTCATCATGTCTTCTTTGCCTATATATTCCAATTACTCTTGTCCTTTTAAACATGAAAAGTAAATCTGCCACAATGTGGCTTAGATTGTGGGAGTTTAGCTTAGAGGTATATTCCGTAAACGGTGAATAAGGCCTCTTTAGAAAACATAATTCAAGAAGGGCAAAACGTTTGATGGAGATAACACATAATGTCTAACTTAAATTAAATTATTTTAGCAAGAAGAGCCCAAGAATATACAATGTCAACAAAAGATATTAGTTGAGTTTGATCAAAAGTCTAAAATCCAAGCAATCAAAATCAATATGTTTGGTGCAAATTTTCATTTGATAAAGCTTCCTGACTCCAGGAGAGGTACTTATGGGGATGTAGGCAGTGCTGCAGATTGAGTGATTCCCCGTGTCCTCTCTTCCTGGTTCCCTTAGTGTCTTCTTTACACAAGAGAGCAGCTGCAACCTGCCCCCTGAAGACAACTTCTTCTACTACCTACATAACATTACTACACCTTACACTTTTACACTCTTCAAATCAAAATTTAAAAATGGCTTCACCACACCCAGCCTCGGAGTCCCCATCTGGGGAGGGGACCTAATGCAAGAGTTAACCAGTATCTTCACTCTTTCATCCCTTACACTGGTAAACTTTGGAACTCTCTTCCTTTGTCTGTTTTTCCACCTGCCTATGACTTAAACTCTTTCAAAAGAGGAGTGTCAAGACACCTCTCACATTAAATTGGACTTCCCCCCATGTCTTTATTTCTCCTACTGTCCTCTTTACAGGGCCTGGCGACAAGCGGGATTTATTTTTATACTTAATTTATTTTTCCCTTAGCCAGTACCCTTTTAATGTATATATATATATATATATATATATATATATATATATATATATATATATATATATATATATATATATATATAAAAAAAACATTATTTATTAATAACTGCATATATTACCTGTGCATTACTGTTGCGATTTCTGAAGTCAGACTACTATTAGGACCAACCAGCTTGGATGGCCAGTGGGAAGACAACAAAGTTTCTAAGGACCGAAGACACACTACACTGCGTTCTGGGTCATCACTGTGCACTGGGCTACATAACCACTCCAAGCAGATTCCTGCAAATTTTTGTAGATTTTTAGGGTGAATTGGTGACATATCCCTAGGTAACTTGAGAAAATTGTTAGGCATTGGCAGGACTTGGTGAAGTCAGAGTGTTGTCTTCAACTTCTCTTTATTATCATGATCTAGATTCTTTAATGTGAGTTTTAATCAAATTTTAAGTACACTAAAGCTAATAAAAATTGTTATGAAGTAGCATTTCCTTCATATATGTCCATTACCATTATATTGGCCTGATAATATAATAGTTAATGTGCTTGCTTTACAAGCAAGAAGACAGGGTTCAAATACCCAGCCAAGGGAGACAGTTTGGGCTTGTCTCCATTCATCAAGAAACCAGAAATAGTCTATACCACACCACAAGTGGTATACAGGTAAGGAGTACAAAAAAGTACTTATCACCTCTAAGACATAATAAATTAATTAAAAAAAAAAAAAAAAATCAGTCCATTTGATTATTATATAAGTTCTTCATCAAAGAAAATTATAATAATAAAAATATCCAAAGCAAAGTAAAATATGAGAATCCTACCTAAAAGAAGATAGAAGCGGTCATTATTTATAGATTCTGGTGTTTTAACAGGGGATGAAGCTGAACTTGATGTTACTGTTGAAACTGTAGAACTGGTATCTCTTTCCTCCTCTTCCATGGCATTATCAAAGCCTCCAGAGCTGAGCCAGAGAGCAGCAGCATATAACATGGGAGGCCATGCACTTCGGTAGTATGGACGAACATTTTCAATGCTTTCATTGGAATAAAATGCTCCACCATCATGAGGCAACTGGCTTGAAAATTCTGAAAAAAAAAACATGCCAAAAATAAGATTCAATCTGAAAATACACCTAAAATACTCCATGTGTATATATATATATATATATATATATATATATATATATATATATATATATATATATATATATATATATATATACATATATATATATATATATATATATATATATAATATGAAAGGCACAGTTTGCATATTTGCAGCTTCTCATAACTATGTTAATACTATCTCAGTTGATAAAATACTTCATACACATACAGTGGGATACGCTACAAATGACATAATAAGTTGTAGGATCTCATTCATTATTCCATTGTTTTGTTCTAACATGATGTAGAGGCAAAGGTGTGTTGAAGAGCACGGTGGTGTGGATGTGTAAGTCCAAGAAATCAGCACCAGAGAGGCACACTTGGGAATGATCGCATCACTGGTTTGTCCAAGTGAAGAGGAAGAATGAGAATGGTTGGATGAAGTTTGTTAAATATTCCTAAATGAAAAGTAATAACAGTGTATAGATCACAGAAGACATGGGATGAGATCCATAAGAAGATCCTACAAGACAAAGGATTTCAGTAACATATAACTGTATAGGTTGGTGAGCTGCCATCAAGTAATAAAGCATGACCAATGGAAACATGACACCAATCTTTCAAAACAATAATGGTGATGTTAATATTATGAAACAAGTGCAAATGTTGTAAAGAATTGCAGAACTTGATATTTTTTCAAAATGGAAACAATTTTGGAAAATGCAATTTAATACTAAAAATCATTGAAATGTATCCCAATTTGTAGAATAACAGAGTGGGAAAAGATGAGTAAGTGAAGGGAAAAAAGATCAAGGAATGAGAAAACAGGGTAATCTATCACCACCAGAAATCATATGCATGAATTTATCAATAGATGAAATTATATAATGAATTGAGAAAGCTTAGCTTTGAAGAGTAACAAGAACTCACCAGGAGGCAGGGAGAGGAGTGCATGGTCCTTGAGTGCAGCGAGCCATGACTTGGACAGAGCCACCAACTCAGGCTGCACCAAACTTAGCAGACTTTCCTCTGATGGTTGTGTGCCCGAGTCACTCTCAGGCCTCTCATCTTCTTCACAATCTTCGTCCACTTTCTCATTTCCATTTACACCTATTATGGCTACTGCATACACCTATATGAAGATATTACTTGCATCAAAATTATGTGTTTGACTGTTTTAGTTCATTATCAGCTGACCTAACAAATTATATATTCTTGCCATCTTCATCAAAGACAAACAGTGGTTGATGAGATCACCAAATCTCTAAGCCTACAAAATTACAACATTAATTAAAGGAAGAAAATATTCCATCTGTTTCTTGTTTCTAGTTTATAAGTTAAAACATAGATCACAGAAAAGTTCTTTTTAATTTATAACAATCAAAATGCATAAATTAACAGACATTTGTCTATATCTTTTACATGTCTTGTTATGAAACTCTTATCATATAATAAAAAATACGAACCTCTGCCCATGCTTTTAATATAGCCAGTTTTTCTAGAGTTGCTGCACTTTCATTATACAAGCCTTTAGTGTTACCCTTATTCAATTTGGCCAGGGAAGAAACCAAGAGCTGGTGAACACGTCGAAGGTCATTCAGATCTCGAGCAACGCCTGGAGGTACAAAATAAACTTTGCAGTTAGACCAGATAAATGGCAGGATTCAGTTACATATCTCAAACTATCAGGAGGGACATGTAATCTTAAAGGGATGATTTTCAACAATAACTATGTTTGACTTATATCTGAAGTAGGAGGATCACTTCTAAAGATGATGAAATCTAAAAACAAAACTGTATGATGTATTCAAATTTCCCAATCCATTAAATTCCAACTGGTTTATCAATCTGAATCTGAATTATGAAAAATTGAAATATTCAAGTACCTGAACATATCCAGGCACTGCAGACTTCACAAGCTCGAGCAGTAACATGAGATGCTGTTTCAGGAGCGAATGCTGGCCGTAATGCAGCACCGACCTGGAAAGGGGAAAAAAGAATGTTAATTTTTTTTACTACACACCATAGATACAAGTAAAACTTATTCATCCCTGACAAAATATTATATTCACAACTAAGGCAACTTCACCTGTGCTTGGTACTGCTCTAGTATCACATGGCCAGGAAATTCTGGTTCAGGAACATGGGAAAATCTGTCTATGATGAGGTGCAATATATGGAGGCCTTCCAAACGCAGCTCATCACTATCACTGGTGGCTCCCATGAAACCCATGCGAACCACCTCACTCAGATGCAACACTAGGTAGTCTCCTGAAACGAATCATATAACACATACCTGACATTAACAATTTTAAAAAAGTAACATTAAATTTGATATTTCTTAAGAAAAAAATCTTCTTTAAACTGATCTTATCAGCACTTTCTTTTGAATATAAATAATGGTCTTCTATTCATAATTTGAATTCCATTGATCATTGTGAGAAATTGGGAATTATCCTCTAGATATTTATCTATCACAGATATGAAAGAAATCGTAAGATATACCTTTAAGTTTTGTTGCTTGCATTTCTCTGGCAAGAGCAAGATCAAAGTGAGCTCGGCTATTTTCACACTCCTGAATAATCTTTGCAATACACTGGGCAGCAAACACCCTAGTGGTCCAGCGAGGAGGAATGGTGGGATGTGGGTCAGGATCTCCTCCAGTGTGAATCTGAACCATGTCATCATCAGCTATCTCCTCTCCTGTATCACCATTACCATCAGCATTGTTACTGTCTGAAAGAGTGAATAAAACCTCTCATTATAAAGTAACCATAAAATATGTTCATGGTATCTTGTATGAATAATGTCATTCCTGACAATATTCATGTCAAACTCTCTCCAATCCCGAACCAGTGCCTTTGATAGAGATATGCACCTTTTGATCATGGATGACTCTCTTTGAATGAGTTTACTGTGTTACACTTCATAATCAAAGCAAGAGGTTCATCTCATTCCCTATAAACAGAATTTTTTTGATACATTCATTGTATCTTTCTACACCTTATTTTCATGTCATTACTTCTTACAGAGAGATGTAAGGCACAGTTTCTTACTCACATATATCATAAAATAAATCTTGGCTATTTATGCAAAGGGCTTATACATACACAAAGCAATTCACGTACATCCAAGCTAACATTGTTAGCCAAAGGAAACAAAAAACATTCTATAACCCAACCGAAGCCATAAACAAATATTTCAGGCTTTCATACAATGGCATAATGTTAAGTTCAATGAATTACTGGTAAGACAATGTGACTAGCACCAGAATCAAGTGATCTACAATCAATAGAGTATACCTAGAGGCAACATTCCATCAACAACAAGGCACCCATTGCAGGCTGGACACTTTCACGATAAAAAAAGCCAAGAATCTAGAGGCAAACTGTAGCTACAAAGGAATATGATTAATTATTATAACATCGTGTTTGGCAATACCAAATAGCAATGCAGGTGTAAAACAAACTGTGTGATTAACTCTCCTGGAGGGATGAGGAGAGCATCATGAAGACAGAATGTGCAGTGTGTAGAGACTGCTTTGGGTCTCACTGGTGATAGGACAGTTTGGAATTATAGCCAAAAAATGTATATGCTATACTGTGCAGAAGAAAGGTAACCTCCCTTCTTGGAACCAAACTAATCAGGAACGAATCACTTGAAGAAAAAATTCACCATGCAGGCTGAGTGATGGGTTAGTAAAGAAGAGTATTGCAAGATTCCATGATATCTGCAGTTTTAAATCAAATTTATCATCTGTGAAACATATTTCCTCCTCTAAGCTTCATTTTGTTCTATGGCTAATAGGATTTATTGTGTTCTTCATCTTTTCACCATTCAGAATTTCTGACCACCTGACTTGTCAGTCTCTCACCTGTGTTTCATATGTTTTGTCTAATTCTATGACTAAAAATTTTTGACTACATATTCAACTTCCAAAGTGAAGCACATCTTGATTGCAGAATTGCAATATTAATCACCATACAAAATTGACTGGGAAGCAATGTGGAAATTGTTGAGAATATATGGAGTGGTAGGAGGTTTACTAAGTGGAGTGAAAGCCTTTAACAAGGATGTAGATGCATGTAGTAAATGGAGAAGTGAATGAAAGCTTCAAAATATTGGGGATTCAACAAGGATATGTAATTTCATCAAGACTATTCAATTTGTTTATTGATGGAGTTGTGAGAGAGGTGAAAGCAAGGGTTGGTAGTGGAGTAGAACTATGCACATACAATGCTAAATTAAAGTTGGTTACAATATTGTTTGCAGATGACACTGTTGATTGTAGAAAATTAATGTGATTGCAAAAATTTATATGAATAATATTGTTTGTCAGAGGTTGAAAGTAAATAAAAAGAAAAGTAAGGTGATGGTCTTCAAGCAGGAAAAGCATGGTTTAATTGAATTTACAACCACATATAGAGCGAGGGCAGAATGCAAGAAAAGGTGTAGAATCAAACTGAGTGAACAAATAATGGAAGAAAGATGAATTTAAATACCTTGGTTCAATCCTGTGCAATCATGGAAGTATGGAGGGAGAAATACGAGAAAGCATTACATGAGTGGAAAGTGGTATGACCTTTGTTTGGGGCATATGATAAAGGATAAGCTAGAAAGTACGGAGATAAAGAAGCTACTGCATGATGTTATAATATACCGCAAGACTAACGGATGTGAATGAGACGTGGAATGAAGGTCTAAGATTATGGATCCAGGCAATGGAGAAGAATTGTTTGAAAGGTACTAGTGATGTGAATAGGTGGTGTGATAGCAAAGATAATGAAAGTGATATGGAAGTTTTGGTAAGTCTGTTAACCTGTCAGGTGCCAAGTTCATCTATATATGGACAACCTTCTATTCATGCCCAGTAGCAGGTCTGTATATAGAGTAAAATTTTTATCTATAAGATCAATTTCATCCATCCAATTCCATTATATAGAAACTTCCATTACAATAAACTTCTAAATTATTTGCTTGGAAATATTTTTTGAGTTCAGAAACCAAGCCACTCAAGTGGCTATTCAAAACTAATCCCTGGCTGTGATTACAAATACAAGCCTCTAATGCTGAATTATGAAAGTAGTTTTGTTGTTGTTGCCATATTTGAAAAATTGGATGAGTGACAGAAAGTTCATTGAGTGTAAGATAGCAACAACCTTCTTTTTGCATGTAACTTATTCATTGAATATTTGGGTTGCCACAAAACATGGATTTGTGAATCAAGATGATGTGAAGCTTGGTATCCCGCTGTATTTAAATGATACAAATACATTTAACATACAATTACCACTTAGTATTAATAGCAGGAATATCCATCCAAACAAGTTCCTGGGATCAATTTCAATTGGCCAGAGAAACCACATATCGACAGTAAAGTGAGTGGAATTGACATATCAAATTTTGAACATCACTCAGGACACAGTTTTCACCCAAAAATACCAGTTGAGAGATACCGTAAGTAATAAACTTTATTTCTTCCCCTAAGAGGTTAATCAACATAAGAAAAATAATTATAAAAAATTAAAATAAAAAAGCAAATATATTAGGCACCAGATGGGTCAAAGGCAAAGGAATGTATTGTGGAATAGTAGTAATCAAATGCAGCACCTGCATATGATTTGGTTACATGGAGAAAATGGGGAAAAATTAGATGACAAGGAGGATATACAAAGGTAGAATGGATAATTTGAAAGTGAGACGAAGACCAATTACATGGGAAGAAATACTGAGAGAGAGGAGGTTGAGAGGGAAACGTGTGCAAAAGTAGTGTATGGAAAGTAACAAATGGAAACCCATCTGTCATGCCCATCCACTTGACATGATAAATTCTTAAATCAATAATGCATAATTTACTTACTGCAGTAATAGATGACTAAGGAGACAAAGGATGGGAACAACTCTCCATGAACTTTACATTATCACATAGCAAGAGGAGAGTGTAGGGAGTCTTTCTTAGTCTATCCCTCTTTTTTGTTCTTGGATATCACCACATGTGATGCAAAAGACATATTAAACAAAAACAGTCTGCATGTCACACCTGTAAACATGGAGTGAAAATTAAAGTAACGATAGCATTTACAAGAAACAATTATCCCTAACTTTACCAACCTGATGTGTTGGTGAGAACTTCCTGGCACAATGTAAGCCACAGAGTGAGGTGGGAGGTGGCGAGGGCCTGCAGCATGGAGGTTAAGGTGTGGTGGACATGACGCACCAACACACAGTCAGTCTCGGTGTCCAGTAGTCCAAACAAGAGACCAGGGAGACCTGTTTCTGTCATTGCTAAACCTGTGAAAAAAAGAGAATAACTATGAGTCTTACAATATATCAACAAAACTGATCTTTGATTCCTTCAGCTATACATATAAAGATTCAACATTAACCAGTACATCCATTACAGATGAATTTCCAGCAGAATAATGTAATCAAAATTCCAATACTTAGTAGCATACAATAAATCCTAAGCAATGGAGATTTTCCATGTTTTCACAAATAAAATATCTACACTGTTCTAGTATCTATCAAGCCATATCAGCTTTGTTGTTGCATCCTACAGCTTACAGAGTTGACAGTTGACTTAATCCAAGTACATACTGCATATTACCTTGATCCTGTTCTTCACTACTTTGAGCAAGATTGAGTGCATGTTCACACACTTCCCAGGCTTCTCGCTGTGACAATTGCCTCAAACATGATACTGCAGCACGACGGAGCAATAGATGATTGCAACTTAGTTTTTTCTGTGGAGTAAATAGTTAGTTGACAATAGTAAGTCCTCAATACTGTTTCTATTCTGAAGTATGTGGTGAAAACCTAAACTAAACCTATTTACATTTATCTCATTAATTTCCTTGTAATAATTCATTAGACAGAGATCATATGAGAAGGAACTGACCACAAGCATGGGAACTATGGAGGACAAGTTAACGTGTCTGGGGGCAAACATGTGCATTTGCTGCAGGCATGCGATGGCCTCAGCCTGCACTAGGGGCTCTGGGTGTTCCTGCACCAGGCCACACCCACACAGTAGTGACCAGCGCACCATTACTACACTGCTGTTTGTACCTGGTGTGGAAGTAGAGAAACAAAATAATGTTTTACATAAGTTCTATATCTTCATTATATAATGCCCTTAATTTCATATTGACACAAGCACTACCCATAACAAAGTGAAAAATGTGCTTGAAGTATTTTCCAGTCTTACTCTTTGTCTAATAAGGTTATTGACCTCTGGTTTATGTTATTTGGTAGCCCTGACCTATACTAATATTTTCATGGCAAAATTATGCTTTGAAGCAAATACATATTAGCTACAAGGTGTTGCACACCCCGTTTCACACCTTTTATTCATTTATTTATTTCCTAGTTCTCAGCACAGTTTTTCTATGAATATCATTGTAGCCACACATAAGCATCAGAATATACTGCTTATCAGCAATCAACCCTTACAATTGTTATAACCCTGTAATGCATTACTATAGCTCATTGTTTAGCTTTTATTTGAGTGTGTTCTTGAGTAAACTACATCATTTGATAAGTCACATGAGATATGACACACTTTTGACCCCTAACTGACAAATATACATCAGTCAATCCATATCTACCCACACTGAAAAAATACAATAAATAAATAATAACATCTATATGAGTACACCATTCCCAGCCTCAAAAGTTTGAATAGAGCTTCCACAAGTCACTGTTTGAGGTTACATGATCACAGATGTCAAGCAGATCACAGTACCTACAAAGCACATCTGAAAACTCATTGACTAGATCTCTTCCTTAAGCTCTTTAATGTGAATGAATGCTTTTTTGTTTACTAGCATAGATAAGTAATATATTCCAATGTAGCAAAACACACTGAGTCACTCACCTTGTAGCTCAGGACCCACAGTAGTGATGAGTGCCTGAAGACACTTTCCTATGCACTGGTGAACTTCTGCTGTGTGAAGAGGAACAGAAAGCAGAAGTTCCAGCAGTAGGGCAAGGGACGGCTCAACATAGGAACGAAACATAGGCCCTCCAGAGTCAGCAATCAGGGATAGTGCATGAAGAGCCCATACCTTACAAAAAAATATTGAGCAGTGTACAAGCTGTATCACAAATTAATAAAGTCAAGACAAGGTATGTATACACACCCATACATCTATACACATACTTATCTCACTTAGCCCTAGACCCATAGAGAAGAGAAGTGTATTCTGCTCAAACACAGTATACTATTCATAAAAAAAAATTCTTAGACATTTATGAATTTTTTTAGAGCAGCTAAAATTTTAAAATTTGGGTAACTTTGCATGTGTCTCACAAAGAAACAGATATATAGTAATGGTGCAAATTACCTGTACCACTGGGGAAGTTGTGTCCTTAGCTAGAGCAAGTAAGATACTGATGGAGG
Organism: Cancer borealis; assembly: GCA_036785275.1. Lineage (NCBI taxonomy): Eukaryota > Metazoa > Arthropoda > Malacostraca > Decapoda > Cancridae > Cancer > Cancer borealis. Next base: position 60,846 of record JAXIVD010001312.1, on the reverse strand, counting down.
TGCTGAGGTGCTGTCCAGACCCCATGCCTCCAACATAACGGTGAAGACAGCCAAGGGCCAGGGAATGTCCAGTCCGGCTCACAGCATCACGGGCGCTCTTCAACTTGTCAAAACTATTCTGGGCTAATTCTGCAACAAAACGGGGATCCCCTACGACTTGAGCCATTCGTCCAATTGCTTCCCCTGATGCACAGCGTAGGGTTGAGTTGGGATGTATCAATCCTCCCTTAAAAATAAAGGATAGAATTCACATAAGAATATATAAATCTACAACTAAGAACCTTCTTTATTCCTTCCAACACCTTTCCTACATCATTGATCCTAGACTTCAATTATGTCTCTATTCCTCCATCTACAGTTATCTTGGGCCCAAAGTATTTCAAGAATTCCACACACACACACACACCCCACACATACCTTTGTTCAAGGAGTTATTTAGTGTTTTATTCTGAAGATCATTGTTTAGCGTTTCCATACAGTCCCAAATTAATGATGTACCACCTAATGCAATAATAATAGTAATTACTTACTGGAACACAAGGAAATGAGTTCATGAATTGCCTTTAAGCACTTACCAGAAGAAGAGCAGTTGCAGCTTTCTTAACATCATCTTGACCAAATGAAGCCTTATTATCACTAAGGATTTTCAGGGCACTCAATACAGCAGTAAAAATATTCATTTGTACAGCCTCTTGACGCTGACTTTTAGCAGCTCGAATCATGTCACCAAACAAATTCAACATCTGCCAGGAGAGATCAGAAAAAGAGTAATGCATAAATAATTTGTATGACATTTAGCTAAAGTAGTATCTGTTGGTAAGAAAATTGCTGCATTAAAAAGTTTTCTTATTATCAAGAATTTTCATATTAATAAGATATCAATGTTATAAATCATGACGTTTCAAAATTCAACAGTTTTACATTTTGGAATATTCAAATCAACAGGTTTATTTTATATTCATCTATTCTTTTGACTTTTAATCAATTTGAACATTTTCATGATGTTGCCTTTGTGAAATATCTTCAGATCTCCTTAAGGTTTAAGGTACGTATATTATTCTCAAATATTACAATACTGTTCACAAATGTACATAAAAAAGAAACTAGTAATGCCAGAGTATCCCTCCCCCTCTGTGCCCTGTTTATTCATAGGAGAAAATACAGAGGAGGGGCTTCCTCTACCCCTCGCTCTGTTCCTTTTCATCGGCCCCATACAAGCTACAGGATATTGTAGTAGCCTACTTTAAGGGTAATAAAAGCTAAGTATAAAGGTAGTTAGTTATCCTCCTTATGAAAGGGAAGCCAAGACAAGGTGTTTACATATATCCATTAACATGCATTCCCTCACATCTTAGCTTCTTGGGGTGAAGGGACCAATCTACACTGTACCACAGGGTGTGACGGTCAATCTCGCACCATTATCAATCACTTCCATATCAGGTCTCAACAGCATAACTGGTTCACCTCTGCTCCATTAAATTAGATTCATCCCTTTCACAACACCTTAACCAATCACCTGATTAGACCACATGTAGTAGAACATGCTGTTAAGGCCATTGAGGTTGAATCTCCTTTCATGCATCTATAATTTCATGAACAAGCATTCTCCCTTGCTTCACAGACATCATTCTTACAACTAATGCTTCCTTTAAACTGTTCATCAATCTCATTAGTGGTCTCCCTCTCAGTCTCACATCTCTTATATCAGACCTATGTATTTCATCTTTTTCACCAATTGTTTCTCATCCATTCTCCATTAAATTATCAATCATTAATATTTTGGCTTCACACAACCTTATATATTAAAATATCTGTAAACTAACTAAATACACCCCAAAACTATATTTTCATGCATTCTTATCATGCATTCTATTATAATTTCTGGCTGTGACTTCTTCACTTATAAACAGGTATTATCAGGAAATAGACTGGTACTTGTTGGTGGTGATTAATCTTGCTCACCTTAAGTCGATGTTTATTTGCCACTAGTGGAAACATCTGGCCAAAGAGGACCACTGAGGCATCTATGACAGCCACACCTAAGGGAAGGGGGCCAGCAATGGCCTCACCCTCTGGTAATGGCCGGTACAGGTAAGTTGCATCATGCTCAAGCGCTCCAGATCCACTTGCACTGTTTGGTTGTAGCTTTCATGAAAAAAATATAATGTTAGTAAGAATTCATTTTAAATTTTGATGAAAGATGAATGAATGAAAGCATGAAATAAAGCTTTACTTTCATTTTTACCACTTTCATATATTTTCAGCATTTTTGTAATTCTATCTATATACCCAGCTTATATTTTCCATATAGGTTTAGTCAAGACATAGTGTCTACCTGCATAAAATATAATTAATAAAACATGCATGTATCTACATGTATGTACTATGTACATACACTGGTACCCCCTCCATCGCGGGGGATACGTTCCAGACCCTCCCGCGATAAGTGAAAATTCACGAATAGAAATACTCTATTTAAATACACCCTAGGCATGTTTTTTATAACTTTTATTACAGTACTTTTAAAAGCATTTTAAGATCTTTAAACACTTTCAAAACAATAGAAACATTTAAACACATAAAAGATATTGAGAGTAAGAGCAATCGATAACTTTTACCTTGAAGGTTGTTCACAGCCTGCACTGATTTCCTGATGCTGATATAACTGGCCCATTAATAAATCAACCCAACTACTATTTGTCTCAGTATTTCGGTAAATAGCACCCTCCAGACATCCTTACCTATTTCTTTTTGAGTATTTATAAAGTTGAACTAGATAAGCAAATTAAGAAATAACCGTAATATTCCAATTTCGGGTATTGATACAAACAAACAACACTGCGAAAGATGACTGTGAAATAGGATTTGTTGATGGTGGTAAAGATCATTGCTTATTGGTAACGATCACAACTATAGGAAGCAACTGTGAAATCAGCCCTTAGAACACAACAGCCAATCAGCAGCTGAGAAAACAATACCGACGCTCTGATTGGCTGAATCAGTACGTATGGCTATTCCATCTTGACAGGCGAGATTTAAACTCATAAACAATGCTGTGGAATGCCGCGAAATGGCGAAAATATACGCGATATAAAAATAATAGGTCTTACAGAAAAAAATGCGAAATACCGGGACTGTGAAAAATGAACCGCAATATAACGGGGAACTAGTGATATATTCATTTAAAGTTGTGTGGAATGAACAATAATATCAGACTAAAATTAATGAATCAGCTGCTTGGGTTAAGGATCACCGAGGAAAAAAACAAACAAAAACCAATATCTGTACCCACCTGGTCTTCGATGGCCTTGTGATGAGTGTGGTGGAGCCAGGTGCCCAGAATGACTGAGTCGTCTGCATGGCACATGCTGCGCAAAAGTGAAGTGGTGGTGTTGGCACCACTCTCAGCCAAGGTGAACTCACTTACCAACAACTTTAGAATACTGGTGTAGTGACCTTGAAAGCAATTATGAATAATATCAGTCATCATCATCATCAATATACCCTTTGATATCTAACTCCCATTAGAAGATCTTACAATTGCCCTCTTGTATATTTACCTAGTTGTAATATAAGTTATGCTTGAATTATACCGTCTCTATATCTACCACTATCCAACCTGCTTTGAATTATTGGATATTCCTAACATGGACAACTTCTGTATCTAGGTTGATCAAGATGTTTATGCTTCTGTACCTGAAGCTATATTATTTGTATAGAAATATTCACAAATATCGATCAATTCACAATCTTGTGAAGTAACAGATGCAATGATTGGTAAGAAACTGGATGAATTTAAGAAAACAATTGTTAGTGTCAATGAGATTGATGACAGGAATTTGACTTAAAAACAAACAAACCGTTGTTTACATAAACAAATTAATATATATATATATATATATATATATATATATATATATATATATATATATATATATATATATATATATATATGGAGTAGAGTAGGCAGTAGGCACACACATACACACACACACACACACACACACACACATATATATATATATATATATATATATATATATATATATATATATATATATATATATATATATATATATATATATATATATATATATATATATACATATATAAAAATACTATACATATCTGTGCCATTACTTACTTTCAAAAGATTGAGGTGGTAAAAGTGCCAAAACTTCATACAAACGGAGGCGCACCATGGCTGTGGATGCCTTGAGGTGCTGGCCATACTGCTTCACAATGTGTGCAATGCTGCACCAACACACAACACCAATCAATTAGATGGAGTTACTGTATTTACTTTACTGCACCTATCAAAGTAATCCTTAGGAGGTGAGATACATTTTTCACTCAAACAACTACAAATGTTAGTTAACTATTGACTTTTGTAATTCATATTTGCCTTTCACAATCAGTTATACCTTTCTGCAGTGGCAAGATTTCTATTAAATACGATTAATAAAAATTGTAAAGAACTGCACAAAGATTTATAGTAAACATTGTGTAATGGCCTGAATTGAAAAATCAGATGGTTAAAGTGGTAAAAGTAATATAATCAAAGAGATAAGAAGATCCATGATTAATGACTCATGTGAACAGTATTCTTTTCTGTGATCAAAGTGTGTAGACTTATACTTAAGTACAGGCTGGTGTGTACAATCAACAACAATGTTTAATTAGCTCTATGGGTTGAGTCTAATATCTAGGTGGTTCCTCCATAGTACTTATACACTGATACCTATCAACAAGTGGAGATTATGAGTGCTGTTATTTTCTTTTTCTCTCTCGTGTGTGTGTATGTGTGTGTGTGTGTGTGTGTGTGTACTACAAGAAATCAGAGGTGATCTATGCCACACCACATATTGGTAAGCAGGCAAAGATATAAAAGATGATAATAAAATCACCATTCAGCTTTGTAATAATAAAATGTGCCATTGTTACCTGGATAGCATAAGAAGAGCTGCTTCTATGGGCAAGAGAAGTCTTCGAACAGTGTCTTCAGCTGCCAATTCAGAGCAGTGGAGGAGGAAGCTATGCATGGAGGCTAATGCTCCTGCTCTGCCTTCCAGAGTAACCTAAAAAATAATATATACCAGGCACATGCATTATGGATTAAAGTTATTAAGTATGAACATATTTTTTCACAGAATCAAAATTCATAGAAATTTTTTCTTGTCTCCCTATCTTACCTGCCAAGTGAATGCATCTCCTCGAGCCTTTTCACTTTCAATTTCTTTGCTGGACCTGGGGAAAGAGTTCTTCCAAAGAAGCAACATGCGGGGCAGCAAACCTCGCACAACACCCACACCTGGAACACAAATGATCAATTAATACATGAACTTTAATGAGCATATGGGCCAGCAGTCAAGTCTTCTTTAGCCCCTATAGGCTAAGTGAGAGGAGTGTATGTGTAAAATAAAAAAGAATATAAAATATTCCTTGACAAAGTATCATATGAACTCACAAACAACATGAGTGCATGTGCATATACTCTCTCTCTCTCTCTCTCTCTTTCTCTTTTCTGTCGTGACTTGCACGGGGTCTCCTACTTTCTTATTCTTTAAAGATGACCCATGATTCTATTTGTGGATATAAACAAACACTGAATTTCTCAATAGCCTCAAAAGTGAAACAAAAGTAAAAGTGAAGTTTAATTTTGAGGACACACTCAACAGACAAAATCAACCTACCTAAGGTCATGATGGAGCCAATGATGAGCCACCCAGCTTGAGTTCTGTGAAGAGACAATCGGGAGTTCTGGCTGGCTGACCGAAGCAGCTCTTCCGCTATGTTGAATAGAACCTTCCCCCGCATGTGAGGGATCCCAAGGGGCGTTTTCTGGACACACCCAACAAGGGCTGAGACAACACAGCTGATAAAAAATAAAAAAAAATTTACATTAGCAAGGCCAAATACTATATATTGACCAGAAAAAATATATGCAGTAGATATGGGCTATGTAAAGGGAGCACGTGGGCTGTTAAGATGGCATGAAGAGAGCAATGAGAATGTGCATGAGAATTTTGGCATGTGTGCAACAGCAAAGGGAATAGATTGTGTAGTGGTAGAAAGCGCAAAGTATGGTACACTGAGGTGATTTTGACATGTAATGAGAATGAATGAGAATGAGTTTAATATGAGATTGTACAAGAGTCATGTTGAAGGACAGAATGCTAGAGGGAGGTCATTAGTGAGGTGAAGGGACAGACTGGACCAGTATTTTAAGGAGAGAGATGACAGGCGTGGCCTTGACCATGCAGTGAGGGAATGCCAGAATAGGGAAAGAGAGAGATTCATGGCCATCATGGCCACCACCTTAAGAGAGAAATCAGAAATAGGTATACAGATAGATTTCCTGCATTCCAATCAGCTTATATCTTATCAGTATAGTCCAATATCAAATGTGGACATCAGCAAGCACACAAAAAAGTTACACACCTATAACCAGCAATAGCTTCTGGGGAAGACTTCAAAGCATCCAATCGGTCACAGCAGCGGGTGATGAGCGGGTGCAGCTGTGAAGGAAGAGCAAGGCAAATGCAGCGAAGGCACCATGCAGCATTCAGCCTTGCAGCACTGCTTGGGTGAAGCAAGACAGCCACTACAGCATCCACTAAGTCTGTGGAATGTAGTTAGAGGTTGAATGAGTTGTGATAAGGCAGTTGTACTTACAAAACCAACACATATAATATAAATCATATGTGAGTGTATCACTTCGGTTCAGGCATCATTCAGTGCATCAGCTTAGTGTGGTCTCCTATTGATACAGCCTTATTCTCAACAGCACATTAATTGAGGAATACTTACATATCATAAATCTTTCCTTTAGATTAACAGTATACAGTGTACTGATTCATATTACCCTTCTGCTAACATCACAATTGAGTCTTCAGTATGTACAGTTCATTCAAAATCCTTCCTGGTTTCTCATAGTACATTATAACTCTTCCCTAATCTTGTTTCAGTGGCTGTATAGGATGTACAAACTAGAATTGATTTTGAAATGAAAAATACACTCACTGAGATGTGTGTCAAGAAGGATTGTAGATGATGTGGTGCTGAGTGACTCCATGAGACAGCCAAGCTCCTGCACCAGACAAACCAATACATGCTGTCCTCCCTCACCTCCATCCTTTGTGCCCTCACCACTAGCATCTGAAAATAAAACAAGCACTCATAATTATAGGACTGATGAAAATTTATGGTTGATGCAAACAAGAGAAAACATACAGAGAAATTAAAGAAAGCCTTAATGAATACCATTTATTGGTTTGTTCTTGCTAAGAAGCAAACTTCATGAGATGAGATCAATTTAATATAAGATTTTCTGTTTTAAACATGATGAAGGCAACTTATATTCATAAGCTTTTGAAATATTTGATACTTTGTAGCTAAACACAAGTTTTCTTCTTACCAACTGTATTCATATGCTTGATAATCAATTGAGTGATTTCTTTGCAGGCTGCTGCTTGCGCCTTCTCTCCAATCATACGTCCAAGTGTGGCTCTTAAGATAAAGTTGACACACTTGCGTGAGTAGACAGCCTCAACATGGGAGGTGATAGCCTTGGGGCTGGCCACCAGCTCCATTAGGTGGGCCAACAGAATGGAAACATGACGTTCCAACCATAATGCTCCCATCTCTTGCACAAATACCACATAAGCCTGCAGAAGTAAATGTTTTTAGAAAGACCACACTAAAGAGATTCACATAGCATGCAAATAAGATGTAGAAACTTCTGAACATCATTTATGGCACCATATCTATAAATATACAAAATATATGAATATAGTGGGCTCTTGAAGTTTGTATTTGATTAATACAATAAGACTAATGCTAAAACAAAGTTCTGCAAAGTCAAAAATACTAGGCAGCCCTTCATCACTACCACCATTACAGATATAGAGGATCTTATATGTACTATGATAATGGCACCAAAACTCAGTTGGAAAAAAGGGATGTGAGAGAGGGTGTGTGTGTGTGTGTGTGTGTGTGTGTGTGTGTGTGTGTGTGTGTGTGTGTGTGTGTGTGTGTGTGTGTGTGTGTGTGTGTGTGCGTGTGTGTGCGTGTGTGTGTGTCTTATACTGACCTGTGTTATTCCAACCCTGATTTCCCGTGACACTGAGGATGAGCCTTTAATCATCTCTCCAGTTCCCTTAAGAAAGCTGTTTCCACCTCGTAAAAAGCCTGTTAACAAGACGGTCAGTGTCTCCTCGAGTGACATCAGTTTCATGACTCCTCCTTTGCTGTTCCCTGGAAATAGTTGATTTATTATTTTACATTTCAAAAGTTCTATGTGATAAAATGTAATGAATACTAAATATTATGGTGCTCAGTTAATATCAATCTAATTATAACATCAATATACTGCAGCATCCCACATACATGGCCAATGTTAAAGCAAACTTTTGCAAATTCATGTGAGTCAAATCCAGCGTGCCATCTGGAAATGCACAAAGAATTGGGCATTGCATCTTGAGGTGATAATTTGCCTAAATAAAGGACACTAATGAAACCAAGTGAGCAGTTGGCATAGAAGGAGGAAAGGTTTTAAAGCAACAATACTTCTGAAGCTGCTCTTTAAACCATGTCCATCCCTCTCTGATGCTTATGTTAGAGTGTTTAATATCAATTGATGATTGACTACATTACAATTGTCATGGTAGTAGAAGTATACAACTTAACACCTACTGCAAAAAAACTCCTAGATATATACTAACTAACTATATATACAGTACTAACTAACTAACTAACTAAAAGTTTATGAGAGACTTTTCCTATGTCCTCTTCAATCTTTTCCTTCATGTCTCAGTAATCCCAGAATCCAGTCCTGCCTCTGCTTTACAGACAAAATCTCTCAATATTTATGCAATGCAACAAGCACATCATACATGTATGGCATCTAAATCCCAAAGCTATGACAGAACAGCTTTGAGCAATAATTATGCCTTGCAGTATGGAAAGAGAACCAGATATATGCCCGGACTGAATCACTGTAAAGATAACTCAAAGATGTATCCTGGTAACTTTTTCAGCTTACCATGAATCCCACCATTATTCTTCCCACAAATTCAATCACCATTGTCTAATCCTGAGTGTACAGTTCCATGGAAGGATGACACAGAAAAACAATTGCTGCCAGTTAGTACTTAAAGGATGGTACAGAAGGCAAAGATTACTGGTACTTATGTGTCTTTTGCCAATTAAGAGAAAGGAGTATAGTTCATTAGAAAAGCATATATAACAAACCTTACCTTTTGCAAATTCTTTGGGTGGATTCTGTGTTGTTGCAAGCACAAAGCCGAGCAGCTTGGCCACAGTGCACCGAACATCATAGTTACTATTGTCAAATGCTCGGTAACACAACTGAGAGAGGTTTTCAATCTCTGTTGTGTACATGAATGGTGCATGTTTGGTCATTTCCATCAAGCACTGTTGAAAAATTATTACACTCATTGAAATGTAAGCATACACTTAACAAAACTATTTCACACAATAAAAATCTAGTTTCCTTTTTACTTTAGAAAATCTTATACATAAATATGAAGATATGTAGAGACAGGAAGATTAGGAAGCAGACCAAAGTCGAACACATCTTGACTACAATTCAAAGAAAAAAGTCGACATAGCCAGGACACACCATATGCCAAATAGGTAATAAATGGATAAATAGAATAACAGAATGGTAACCTTGGAATAATAAAAGAAGGTAGGGCAGACAGAGAACAAGATGAACATAAGAGGTAAGATGTTTTGCTGGAGTGACCTGGAATAGATGGGCAGACAATAGAGATGAATGGAGAAAGTTGGGGACGACCTTATCCTACAACAGAATCATAAAGGCTGATAATGACTATGAATGATGACATGTTAACAATGAGAACCAAATGTAATATAACACATTTTAAGGAAGCATAATTTAGTCACATAACAAAAACATAAATGGGGCAGTAAGGAGAAACAAAAATGGGTGCTAATTGAGATATTCATTAGAGATAAGTAAATATTATATACAGTAATGTAGTGAACTATGGAATGTGTTAATCTAACCATGCCAAAAAGCAAGGAACACCACCAGGAAAAAGTAAATGCAAGTCAGATTGAAAGAGGAAGCTTATAAGATAGACCACCAGTACGTTAAGAAGACAAAAAGGAAAAATATTTGAGGTAAGAATGCAAATGAAGAATAAAAGAATAACAAGAAGCAAGAAAAATCTACATAAAATGACATGGACAAGAACTTAGATATCCCTGTTATTCACTTTTAGGGAATTTATAGAAGGAACAAGGCATAAAAAATATAGATACACAAATAGATAGATCAGAAAAAAAAAAAAAAAAAAAAAAAAATACAATACACAAAACAAACTCACCAGAGCTGAAGCACATCTGACGGGAAGTGCACGGTCAGTGAGGCCCATCTTGGCAGCCTTGTAGATATCCTTGTGTACATTCCCTGCAGCAGATCCCATGCCAGCTGTGATCTTCTCCAGGGTCATCATTATCTCTATCCTTAGCTGGGACTCTGCATTCCTCAGGGCTTTGATGAGGATCTGCACCGTCTCCTCATATGACCGCCCCATCATGCGTCCCAACTTCTCATACATTGCGCCAATACAGGTTACTGCAGCCCTGTGCATATGCATTAAAGATGATGCAGAAATTAATGTTAGTACTCATCATGCAATATATTAGGGAGAAGTTGTAAGTGGTGGATGCATATCATATACAACCTAGCTTAGAAAGAAGGGAGAGTACCTGGAGATTAGAGAAATTCTACACATGAAAAGACAACAAAATTGACAAAATTGGCAAGAATTTATAAATTAATAAACTAAATTCAATACTACTGTTTGCAGAAGACAGAACTAAATGGAAGTAAAAGTAAGATGATTTACAAGTTGAAAAAAGTGTACTGTGTGATAAGAATGAATGAGACAAAGTTAATAATTTTGGTTGCATCCCGTACAAGCATGGGTGCATGGAGGGAGAGGAAAGAGATAAATTTTGCAGGGAAGATAGATGGCAGGATCATCAGGACATAAAAATCAAAAAGTTAAAATAGGCTCTAAATGATAGCATAATACATCTGACATGATATGCAAGATCTGGACGGAGGAAAGATGAAAATTCCAAAAATCCCTACAGAAAGCAGAAGAAATAATCTCTCATTTAAATTAAAACACTATCATGATTTTTATAATAAAATAGTTACAAACAACATTCAAGACATTTAAAGAAAAAGGAATAAGAATGACAATACAGAAGTACTGAGGCAAAAAATAAAGTTTTAGATACTCAACTTCTCATTTGCATTATAGAAACTTATAATCTCTATACTGTATTATATAGTTCAATGCCCAATATCCATGCAAATTCATTATATAAGTTCAATAAAGAGACAGAACACTTTATAGATACAAGCTTAGAATCTCTTGAAAACCAAAGACAACTTACAATCTGGTAGGTAAATAGCTTGGTGAATCATCTTTATTCTTGAGGACATCATTACATTTGTTGATGGTGTCAAAGAGAAGAAAAGTATCTCCCACACTGAATAAGGTAGCCAGGCACCTCGCCACCAGCTTGCGTGTGGGTGGTCCCGGGGACTCATTCATCTGGCCCACTAGCTGAGCCACAAGCTGCTTCTGGCATTCCTTGATGTCAGACTGGGAGTAGGAAACAATTATTTCATCATGACATCTGCATCCATTGAAAGAACATACATAAACAAATAAACTCAAAACTACAATTCATTTTCTCATCATACATTGTCCATACCTAGAAATGGATTTTATTTGTGTTTTGCAGATTAAATAAGATTTAGGCCCAAAACTATGATCTTGAGCTATATTAAGATTATGTACATCTAAAAATAAGTTCACATGAATAGTCATACAAGTAACAACACACTACAGTAAAAAGTTTTGAGGGATGGCATCAGAGCTTTATGATTCATTACAAAATCTTCCATTTCAAAAGAGATATAGTGTTGGTTGAGGATTGCTGGCAATAGAACAATATCCTCTTTCCTGGTTTAGGATTATTGCATTGTTCATACATCAGAATATGTTTATAAAAAAGTAACAAAAGAAATTGAAGTAAAAGAGAAAATCACACCATATACCATCCTGATGACTAACCTTATGAGCAGCCTCCAACACCTTGTCCAGAAAGCGGAGCCATTCAAACACAAATATTGGACGCTTGGCTGGAGGGAGCTGGGCGAGAGCCTGCTCATTCAAGGTGAGACTGTGGCTCAGTTCCATCATGGTAATTGTTCCCTGTCTGCCAGCATGTACCTGAGGGAAACAAATACTTGATACACTTCGGCTTCTCTTATTCAAAATATATGCATGCAGAAGAAATATGAGTTAGAAATAAATTAAAAAAACATACATGTCAATAGCCTGGTAGTATGTGGAAGAATGTAATTAGTGTTGCTTGTAAGAAGGATAACAATGGCTTTCCAAACAGATACATTTGACATCTGGAGCAAGCTAGATAAAAAAAAGTTGTCCATGCTAAGAATATTCAAGAATTCAAAGACTGGATAACAGTGATATAGAGATGGACAGGACGAACATGGCTCTTTTTCTTTTTACGATGCAGAATCAAACCAGTTATAGACTTAACATATGAGGAGAGCCTGAAAAGGATAAACTTGCCAACACTGGAACAAAGCAGAGAAAGATGATATGATCGCAATATATAGCTTGATGAAGGGTTTAGAACTATTGAATAAACATTATATATCATTATGGGATCAGAAGAAAAAGAGGACATGGAAGAAAAATTAAGAAAACAAGATGCTTGGAAGATATATTAAAAAAAATCTTAGTTTCTATACAAAGCAATTGATACCTGGAATGGTTTGGAAAAAGAAGTAGTGAGAGCTGAGAGCATCTACAGCATTAAAATCAAATTTGATAACACTAGATATGGAGACAGAAAAGCAGAAACATGGCTCATTTCTTGCATGTTACAACTAAGTAGATACACACACACACACACACACACACACAAATATGTCACCTCACTCTATCTCCACATACTATTCAACCTCATGAATACTTAAGCTTAATCCTCTCAGATACAACACTTCTCTCTCCATCCTAACTGAGTTTCTTCCCTTAACCTTACACCTGTTCTGACTTAAAGCAAACACAAGTTACAAAAAGTTTATAACGATTTAGTTCATGAGTTACCTTGAATGTTGATGTCAAACATTTCAGACTATTATGACGTTTACTCACTCCTATTCTTTCAGTATCAATTTGCATTCTACCAACTGCATCACAAGCTTGACCTTGATCTGCAGCAAACATTGTTAAATATATATGAAATTCAATGCATTTCTGTTCTTGTGATGAGTAAATGAAAAGTTACATTCCATCATGACAGGTAAGCTTGATTCATACCCATTGCAGTAGGTGAAGCAGCCTGAACAAAGCTCTTAATTATGTTTAAATCAACGTGGCACTTTTGGGCCAAACTAGATAAACTAAGGTCTGGTATGTGCTCTTATAAGATTGATGATCTGTGTGGCATAAATGAAGAAAAAGAATTGCTTAAAAATATATAACATAAAATATATATAATTCTAGTCAATGGCCAACTGTCCCTCAAAGCTAATCTAGCCTTAACCGAGTCTATGTAATTTTAGTTGTGAGCCATTAAGGTTGAGTCGTTTAGGCTGAGATACCTTTAGGCTGACAGTAATTGAGAACCTTCTTCTAATCACATGATAAAATTATTTAAACTTATAGACTGATGAGATTATTGCATGAAAATGGCATGTGTGCTAGGTGGCATCACAGGAAATGTGATAATGGTGTATTTTGAGTTGATAACTGAGCAGCTGTGGAGCCTGGTATTTCCATTAACCTGTGTTGCATGCACTGACACACCACGACCAGCTCCTATTCCAATGGAACTAGAATCTTCAAATGGACTACAGTCTTTAATTGAAGACTAAAATATACAACACTATTGAAGACCCAGACATACAAGACAATTGACCAAAATTAACTGCAAAAGCATAACTGTATTTTTATGTGATTAGAAAAAGCATCTCAATATTGTGGCCTAAACAACCGACCCGCAGCCTAAAATTACGGTCCAAATGACTCGTGGCCTGAACAATTGTCAACCTATAGGAATCACGGCCTAAATGACCCATTCCCACCTTAATCAACTTAAATGACATCAATGCTCTACACTATACTTGTGAAGTCACTGGTTTACAAATTCAAGGATAATCTTAAAGCACTGATGAAGGAAAGAAGTTAGTTATACCAATTCCCTTAAAAGTGTCTACATAGTTAGTGGAGTTTCCATGGCCTGTCTTTGTTTCATGCAAGTCCTTATCAAAATTTTTTTTTTATGACTGAAACACTTGTTATTCTGGCAAAATGTAGTTTGCCATAATCTACTCATAAGATGTGAGCTTAATTTCCTTAAAAAATAGTATATATAGGTAGGTATATCCTGGGAGTTTCATGGTGTCTCTTTATTTCATGCAAGTCCTTATTAGAAAACCATTTTTAAGACTGAAACTTCTTTTATTCTGCCAAACTGAAGCTCGCCATAATCTACTCATAAAATGTGAGCTCAATACTCAGACGATCTAACAAATCTGTCCATATGCTAACCCTTCAAAGAGGAACCTAACCTATACTATGTTCAAGGTCAACTACTACATGGAGTTAAATAGACAACTGTATTACATGACAAAGATGGCATCAGTCAGTCATGGTGATATAATGACTACTATTAGCACCAGGCATGAATATACAAAGCCACGGGTCGGGTATAAGCTTGCCCCACATTCACTGTTCTAACGGATGCAGACGGCACATTCTCCAAGTTATGATAATTAATATAACACATTGCCTGTCAGAATAATTGCAATGAACTCAACTATCACCTTGGGATCTGGATTACGTACAACCTATGCCGTACACACTTTGTTCTGCGTACGATACCTTACCTAACAACCTTGCAAAACCTTACGAGATTTCAGGACGCAGGTACAATTAGACCTCTATGTCCAGATTGGAAATATCCCTAAATTTTAATTCTAGTCAGCAAATCCTTGGTGTGAACGCTAATAAAAGACTGTCTTAAAATATAGTCAATACCCTGATTTAATCAAAACTTATATAATGCTCATATTACTCTACTGTTATTCATTTTATTTTAGGATAATATGAAGGTAAGGTTAGCCTACTAATTTTTTACCTGTTTTTTTTTTTTTTTTCTTTAACAAGTTTCAGGAAGTTGATATATATATTGTATGATATTCTGCAACTTTAATTATATCTGACATGTAAGTATTAACCTTGGGAGGAGACGCTAATGTTATCTCCATGTTATCCTTATTTTTCATCAGAAGTATTTTGGTAAGAATGCTTTGTTGTTGTATATGTTGTGTTGACTCTATCCTTACTGTGACCTAGTTATGTGTTGAATAGGTATAATATTAGTTTATTAGGTGAGTAACCCTTCCGAGAGAATAACCCATAGAACCACAAGTAAGGCACAGGAACACACTTATCAAATACACCTACTTATACCTCCCTTAAGTTATGGAAAGAAGAAAATACATCAAAACAATACACATAATACATCATACACTAGGAAAATATCATAAAACCAACTGTATATCTTCACTTTCACCCCTATTCCTTATACTATACGAGGCTCCGTTAATCCATTACTTCCTGCACAATGGAATATAATAACTCACTTACTTACTTAGGCTAGGTTTCCCTCCCTCCCTCTGTTTTAACCTTTATGGATGACGCCTGTATGTGTATGTGTACCTGCGGCCAGCTGACTGACACACACTGACATACACACACACGCACACACACTCACACGCCTACAATCCTACATACTCACACATAGAAAAAAAGCATTTATAACGGAACTTCTCCTGATGTATGATACTAAGAACAGTGATAATAATAATAGTTGTTACATAGTGATAATAGCTTGTGATAATTTTGTTGATTTTAATCTTGATCTTTTGATGTCACGCACAGGAAGCTTGGGAGGAAATGTTTAATAAGCCTGATGGCCTTCTTATCGGCAGCTAATGTAAAAAGGATATAAAAAACAAAAATAACAGGGAAAAAAAAAATTCTACATACAAAAGTTAAATTACATCCCTGGCAAACTACATTTTTTTTCTCGAGAAACTGTTTCACCACGTCAATCCTTTCTGTAGTTCTTTCTTCACATAATCCAAGGACGCCATTCATCCATTCACTGACTCAGTCCTATCAGCCACTCTACACAGTTCCATGTAAGTCACAAACTATAATACACGCATCATTTCCATCCTATCGCTGTCATATACCTCTTATATTCCAGTACCACATTAATTGCTCCATAGTTTAATTCATCCTCTCCCTTGTCACACATCTTGGCATATTTTGCTGTGGGACTCTGACCATCTATTATAGTTTCTTGCATTTACATTCATACACTGTGCCTTTAGATAGTTCAAAAGAAAAGATCACCAACTATAGCTTCCTAGCTTACATCATACCAACTTTCATACTTCAAGGTCTAGATTTTTCTCATGATACCATTCCAGTATTTCGTTCCATTTCATTCTTCAACGTGCCTCATCGATCCTCCTCCTATTATTTTCGTGTTCCTCTTCATTATCCTCATTCTCCTTCTCTTTCTCCTCCGGCCTCCTCCTCCTCTTCCGATCATTCTTTTAATCTTGATCTTATACTTGCTTCCATCCCATTCTACCATCTATAAACACTTGTCTACCATATTCAAGCACCATCTTTACCACCTCTACCATTTTTAAACACCTGTCTACCATTTTTAAACACCTGTCTACTATCTTTAAACACCTGTCTATACTATCTTTAAACACCTGTCTACTATCTTTAAACATCTGTCTACCATCTTTAAACACCTATCTACTATCTTTAAACATTTCTCTACCATCTTTAAACACCTGTTTATTATATTTAAACATCTGTCTACCATATTTAAATACGTGTTTAAATATGGTAGATAGGTTTTTAAAGATGGTAGACAGGTACTACATCATGTGTATACGTGCATTATGGTGCGCCTGAGTGGGTGTGGCGGGTTATTAGGTTAGACTGAATGGATGTGATGCTTCTTTTGTTCTTAGGCTGAATCTTTTTATTCAATCTTTTTTTTTGAGGTTAGGCTGAATAGATGTGATGTGTTTTAATGATATATATATATATATATATATATATATATATATATATATATATATATATATATATATATATATATAATGTTTTTATATATACATATATATATATATATATATATATATATATATATATATATATATATATATAATGTTTTTATATATACATATATATATATATATATATATATATATATATATATATATATATATATATATATATATATATACATATATATATATATATATATATATATATATATATATATATATATATATATATATATATATATATATATATAAACACACACATATATATATATATATATATATATATATATATATATATATATATATATATATATATATATATATATATTTATATATATATATATATATATATATATATATATATATATATATATATATATATATATATACACACACATATATGTATATATATATATATATATATATATATATATATATATATATATATATATATATATATATATATATGTATATATATATATATATATATATATATATATATATATATATATATATATATATTTATATATATATATATATATATATATATATATATATATATATATATGTATATATATATATATATATATATATATATATATATATATATATATATATATATATATATATATATATATATATACATATATATATATATATATATATATATATATATATATATATATATATATATATATATATTTATTTTCTTCAAATAACATAAACTAATGTACTAACATACTTTCAGTTAGTGAGCCAGATGAGTGAATCTAGGATTAGAATAAGTGTCAATACTGACACTGGACACTGTCATATTACTTCAAGTGACAAAAACGTTCCAGAAAGTTATTATCATTAATGCATTTTGATCTCAAAATCAATTAACCCCTTTCCCAAATAAGCATGAATATATAAATTTTGTCGGGTGATAAAGTCCCGACATAGTTTTTCCATCTCACTCCTTAGTATTTATACCTATCAAAGATGGGGAAGAGGTCAAGATATATATTTCACATATACTCGTATATAATCATTGACTTCTTAATTTGTTTTTATTCTTTAATGCTCAGGAAGCAAATGACCATTGGGTTTCATACTCTATCACTCAAATATTTCCTGTTGACTATCATTGAAGCAAAACACTATAATTTTCAGGACTTCAGTCAGGAGACTTGATAGACATAAAATCTCATGATATTGGAGAAGAAGAAGAAAGACGCATCCTCTATCAACTTAGAAAAAGAAGGAAGAGGAACTCAGAAGATGTAACAAGAAAAATGTGTCCCTATGAAATGTGTCAAGGATCTGTAATTTTTTTTGTAATGTGACTCCTTTATATTACTCTATTTCTTTTCTAATATATTGTGAATGTACCAGATGAGCACTCCTGTAAATGTATATGTAAAACAATTTATGCTATTTCTAATGTTTAAGAAAGGAAAACTAATCACAAATCAATATGCAAAGATAAATTAACGACATAAAAAGGAATGTTGTATAAAAAACTTCTGTTACATCAATTTATACTTAGCATGGAAAATTATTCTGATATATTTTAGTTTAAGAAAGAGGAAAACTAGTCAACACGTAATAATGTAGGGATTGAACATTTATTAAAATGTGATTATTAATTTTTTTGTTCACTAATATCCTATATTTGACATCATGAACATTCGTGTGCATTTCACCCGTGTGTGACACATTCAAATCACCCATTTACATGTGGCACCAATTCACACATAGTATATGTTCACACATTATAATCCATTCAGCCATTGTCATTGTCTCAGCAATGTCATTCATTCACTGGCATTACTCATTCACCCAAACCTCTGTCATCCATTTATCTGTTCACCCATGTCATCCAGTAACGTATATCATTCATTTACCCATGTCACCCATGAATAAATAAATAAATAAAAATAAATAAAAATTAAATAAATAAAAATTTAACTGCATTTAATCTGTACTGAGGTGATCTGATGGCATAAGTGGAAGGTGAAGGAGGAGGACGGATGTTGATTTTACTGTTTGGAAAGTGAGTCACCTTCCATAAAAACAACAGATAACATCCCTTCTGGTGTTTTCTCTCTTTCTGATGTTCTTTCTTTTTTCTGTCTTTTTGCACTAGAAGAATCTTGGGATTCTTTCTTTAAAAACCTGTCCAATGTTGTCTGCCTTTGACGATTATTCAGAATTTTTCTAAAATGGTCAATAACATTGTCATTGAACAGGTTTTTGAACAGATTTTTAATAAAAATAAGAGAATAGCAATAAGATAGCACAAAGTTTCACGAAGCTTGCGTGAATGATGCGTAGCGTATGGAAGCTACCACCATAAAAGACGGAACAGTCATCTTTTCTATAAAATTTCGTTTCCAATGAACAAGACAAATTTTCTAGAGAGAATATTCGAAAAATATTGCAAGATGTATCTAGTTGTCCTTATGTGTATTTAATTGTCCTTCTTGTTTTAATTAATTTCAATCATGAATTACGATTTGAAATAATTATTTTAATTTCATTTGAAAGAAAATAACACAATGAATCAAATGATAGGCAGTCAGCAGTATTCTATGCAGCAACTGATGAATACTTTCTGTATTTCAGTGGGAAATGAAAAATTATGAAGCTACTTAGAACAATAACGCCAGAAATCTCAAGAACTTTATAAGATATCTTTAAAATATTGAAGGGTATTATATAATATATGGTAGCTGTCATCATATCCAAAATTCAAGTCAATCCATTAAGAAAAAACTTTTAGCGACAATTTGAAAGATTTGAAGATTTTCTGACTTTAACAGATAATGTTTAACAAATATGTAACATGTACTTCACATTTTTTTGGCCCAAAAGTAAGATTGATTCTAAGAATTTGGGATCTATAATAGATCCCAAATTATTTCAATATAACTCTGTTTTGGCTATGCACATAGCAAATTTCACCTTTAGATCCCTATTAATAAGAATGATTACGAATAGATCCCGAAAGGAGTCAAAATATCACTATGAAAGAAGCTCCAAACTACAAGTAGGCCCTCAAAATTAGAAACTAGATGATAAGAGCTTGAAAAATATCTCTCTTAGGAGTATGCACCCCAGCCACGAGGCAAACTATGGAATAGAGTCCAAAAGACCATCTATTTACGCTTTCAGCGTGATTATAATAATAATAATAATAATAATAGATAATGATAACAATGACAATAATAATAACAATAATAATAATAATAATAATCTTGTTTTTGATGTCGCTGTTGTTGTTGAAAGTACAACAATTGTTGTCAATACTCCCTGTAATAACCACTAAGCCTTTACATCCTGGTATACAATAAATATTCTGGTGCCGCTATTCAAGCAAGAAATTAGAAGAATTCGCGAATAAGTGTGAGCTGCAATACACGAGTGTTTCATGGAAGCATTCTATCGAAATTCACGCCCTAAATTCCACTGATTTTAGAAAAAAAATTGTGGTCTTCCAAGCAGTAACTACACTCATCTACTATTACTCCAATTGTCAGTATCTGCTCCAGATTTTAAGAGGGATGGCGCACCACTCATTACTCTGAGTCGCTAGAATTGCTTGTGGTGTCTTCTTCTTCTTCTTCTTCTTCTTCTTCTTCAGGAGCAGTGTCCTTGTCCACTTTATGGCAACAAGCGTAGCAAGAGCTGTATATAATCAGGATAGTCATCAAGATGAACAATATGATGCCAATGTAGAGGACAACAAGGAACGGCACGTCGAGTAAGAAAATCAAGATGAGAGTGAAGACCTGCAGGCCATCGTTGCAGTTCTCATCTGCGGGGCAGTTCTGGACGCGGAAATCTGCGGCCCGAACGTTGCCTGCACACACAGGGAAAACAGTACATCAGAGTGATCGTTGGAGAGTTTTGGAAGTTAACGTGTATGTATGAAATAACAGAAAAAAGTATGAACTGTAATGAATTAGTAAAGGAAGATGTTGTGACTGACTTCACTGACATCTTAATTCTGCTCATTAAATTAACAAAATTCAATTAATTCAAATTTCTAACAATTGTCAGGAATATATTCACATAGCGCTGGTTTATAACAAATAATAGAAAGTGAGTTATTTTTACAAATAAATCAACACAATTCTACATAATAACTCACAACTCAGGATAAGTAACTTACCGAAAGTAAGCCAAAACAGATGGAAGAGCATCAAGATGAGCACGGGCAGGAAGGCGATGAAGTTGGTGCGGTCCCAAGACATCTCCACCCAACTTGGGAAACCCAAGCAGCACAACAACGTACAGAACGTCACCACAGTCACCACACCTGTGCAGCATACAAGAATCAGCAAGGACTATGCAAGGTTGTATATAGTTAACATAACACTAAGGCCTGCGATGACATCACTCAGCCCTCAGTGGCTCACTATGAACATCCAAACTTCGTTGCCAGGAGCTTCATCGGACATATTGGGTGTTATTATTTACCTTGTAAAGTATGCACACTTTTTATTAACACATTAAATTTGTCTCCTCTCATTCGATTACTACAAGACTGCATTCCTCAAGCGAAGAAGTTATTCAACCCAAAATTCTGGAAATTCCGATAACTAAGGAAGGCGAAGATCAACACCAGGGAATCCACGCAGAAATACGAATTTAATGTGACATAAATTCGTCACTTACCATGCACAATAAGCCAGTAGGGCACCCACAGGGTATTTATACACACATCGATGAAAGCGGCGCCTAAAGCTATGGCAGCCACTGCCAGGAGGCTATAGCACACCAGTGCAATGACGATGATCCACTCCTGCCAGCTTGGTGCTGAAAAAAAAACAATTAATGTTTATCTTACTTGCGACCATATTCTTTCTTTTTTGGAAATACTTGGATATAAGTACAATCTGAACATTAACTTATGTTTGAATAGTGTTGTGTTAGTTGGCGATGAACTAGGTACTCATAGTGATGGGACGATCAGAACAGACTAAAGGAGTTCCATCTACGGCCACTATTTATATATTCATCCCTTGTGATGGCTGGCTCCAACTCAATTCCTCAGTATTTCAAAACACGAGTCATTACAAATAGAGACTCTACTTTTAATTGTCATTTCACAATAGAGTTCCCTACTTGTCTTTCCTTCTTAGGGCGTGAATCTATTTCGACCATGGAAACAAAACACGGTAAAGAGAGGCTGGGGTAAGCAAAAGGTAATACTGACTTTTGTAGTTGCAGTACAATGAAGCAAAGCAATTGGGGCGGGCACAGCAGCCGGTCTCTCCTAAGGCAGGGTGAGTCCAGCCCTCCACTCCGTCGTCGCTAGTGCAAGCGATGCATAACAGCTGCGGAGGAAAGTATTTGGAATATTAGCAAGTAAACGAGCAGCGACCGATACATACAAATGCTAATCACTTAATAAATCCTCAATAATTAACAAGTTTCATATCTAATTTAATTATATAAAAAATGGAGCTCACTATCCAAGGTGTGTGTTGCGCTGGTAAGTGAGGAAGAGGAGGAGGAGGAGGAGGTGGAGGAGGAAAAGTACCTTAAGTTCATTTTTCTAACTTCAGTGTTCTTCTCAAAGTTTACTGTACTCAACACCAACTACAATACGTCTTTATGTGTTTTTGCGTTCTATTTACCTGCCCAGCTATATTTTAAGGTACAATGTACTCACTGTTGTGAATTATATATGACTGAATATTCAAAAATCAATAATTAGTTAGATTCCTGTAATAAAACGATGATTCATGTGACTAAATTTGCTTTCAGCTAGAATGATTGAGTGAGCGTCAACACCCACCACGAAGAAAGCAATGTAGGCGATGTCGAAAATGATCATGATGACGAGGGCGAAGTGCATGAATCCTGAGCTGCAGGAGATCGTGCCCAAGAACGTCGGAGTGTCGCATTCCACGTAGGCGCTGATGATGAGGATGTTGCCTGCACCGGTTAATTGTTTATATTACTACAACAATTTATTTTGGTGGTGGGAGTGTTACTCTGCTGATGCAATTTTTTAAATCTTAATGAAAACATTCCATATCTTGAATAATACTGTGCATCTCTATCAAACAGGACGTGAAGTTGTACCATGTGGGACCATTAGTATTGGTCGCTGCAACGAGATACTAATACGGTGCAGTGACCTTGATAGAGCGAGTATTTACTGACTATAATGTGCTCTTTTTGAGGACTTCAGAACCTACCGATTATCAACCATATGAAGTTGAGGGCGATGAGGAGGATAGCGAAGATCTTAGGTCCGTTGACGAACTTTCCTGTTGGCATCTTACTGCTCCAGACTAACAACCCGACCATGGTCCCCAAGGCACTCACACCTGTAACGAGGCATGCAGGACAAGCCATGTCATGACCATTCTCCATTGATGACATTTGTTTTTCAAACAAATCGCGAAAAACTATACAGTTGGTGCCTGCAATTAAATAATTGACTTACCTGACTCTCTCAATCATTAGTGTTCATGTACAATAATTTTTTTTTCTTATGAGAACTTTGAATCCATATGAATACACAATACATAGAGTAAAATGGAATAATTTGCATTGTATAGTCATAGTCATAGTATCACTGTACTTCTCAAGTCAGCATCCGGGTCTCACCGTGAGCTATGAGCCAAACATCCAGGAGCATAATGGTTTGGCAGCGGTAGAGAGGGATGCCCCCGACCACTATACTGGCGGCAGCGAGCCCAGCCAGGAACAGCACAAAGAGCACCAAAAAGATGTGGGATATCTTGCATGCTGTGGGAAAAAACGCATCAACTATATATTCAAGGTATACGAAAGGTTTAAGCATTCAAGTTTGAAAGGATGTATGTATGTATGTACTCAGTTGTATGATATGAAAATGTACAGTTGTATGACGGAGACTTACTCTTGGGAGGAGGATCAAGAGTATCGCCCTCCTTCGGCGCCGCTGTAAGGAAGAGAAAACATGATGAAATATAATAAATCACTTAATTTGTTAGATTTAAGAAAGTCTCATGGCTGGTTGATGAAGCATAAGCTCGATACTGTGAGTGAAGCGGATTGTATATATAACATTAAGCAGGTGATACTTACGAACCACTTTACACATGACCATGTTGTTGATGGTGAGAGGTATACCAAAGATACGCGTGATTGAGTCTGCAAGTGCTTGCCGTAGATCCTTTCCACTTAATGCCTGAAGAAACGAAAATAGATAAGTAAAAATATGATGGATGCTCTTGTGTTGTGAGCTATGGCAGATGAAAGACTAAAAAAAATGAAGCATTCCTGATCAATGATGGCTTTTTATCTTTTTTAGTATTATGTTATTCATGAGTTTTCCTTCTGTGATGTGTGTTGACGTATGTTTCATACAGTGTTTTGATGGAGGTTTTATTCCTAGTTAGAGTGAGAGTGGGATCTTCAAAGATGATATGTTACATGATATTCCTTTGGGTTATATTGCCTCAATATTGTGTTCAAATATACTATTAATGTTATGTAGTATAACATATTAAAAATGTTTCCTTGTTGCTGGAATTATATACAATGATATGTGTTACTTTATTTACACAGGTGACTTGTTGAGAAATGTGCTGAGGCTTATAGATTCTGAAGCTTCTGATTTTCGTTGTAAACTATATTTTTAAATCAAGCAGAGGAAAGTTTGGTCACCATAAATCACGTGTTTTCTTATTTCTACAGCAGTTTATTCACCTTTACTGAATACTGACTCCAGTACGTCAACAAAAGAGGAGTGACGACATTGGCAAAAATTATTTCATAAACTTCAATGATGAGTGTAATGAAAGGCACCAAACAAGCTCAGAACATTATTGAACAGTGTCACCCACCATGCATGTGTATGAATACATAAAAGAGTGTTCACACTTAATTTTTTCCAGATATTTGCAATTTCATAATAAAGGCAAAGTGCATAATTAAACAAATTTTTAGGAGAACTGCGTAGCTAAGGTAAATAATGTAAACTTAAATATATCAGTGGGGAACAGTATCAATGGCATTGCCTTGAACTTAATACAACAATGTCTCTTGGAAAACAAAATTCTCGACCTACAAACTGACCTATGATCAAGCTTATTCAATAGAATTAGCACAACGCAACGCTGATGTATACGCCCTTCAGGTTGCTCATACGGCTGCAGTAGTGACTTCTGAGTTACTACGGATCCATGGGGAGGATTCTTTGGTAAACGTTAAGGAGAGGAGAATACTTGACAACACCAGTTGTTCTTGAGAAATTAGTAGTGGCTGCTACTTACACTGCAAAAAAAATGTTTCTTTAGTATATTGAGATTAATTGTCTAGCACGTGAAACCACTTGCAATAAAAGTGTCAAGTAAGATCGTTTTGCTCGAGTGCAAAGTCCAAAACACCATCGAGTTCAACAGCAGCAGTCTTCACCTCCCATGTTCCGTGCTCTCATGGATTCATGCAGTATTAACACCAATTTTCGTAAGAAAGTTGCACAGAAACATAAACTAAAAAGAGCATCTAACCCGTAAGGACATAAATATAGCACAGCAAACTTTGAATATCTTGCAGTTCTCCGGGATTCGTTACACTGTATCTTATTCTAAGTCCCAGTAACGAACCTCGTCCATACAGCTACATGTCTTAGTATACTGAATGAACTGTAGTCTGGTGTCATACTTGGTCAAGACTTCCTAAGAAAAAACTTCTGAGTGTATAGTTTGAGTCTCCTGAACCTAGGCCAGAACTGACTTAGATTGGTGAGGATTCATACCGTGCACTCACAGCAGCAACATTTAAAAAACATATAATCTATGAAACTTATCACCTAACTGTAAGTCAGTTGCTCCCAAATCAAGATATTGTAGTTAGGACGACCAGGAACTCATAAGAACTAGCTGGTTATTCTTAAGAGGGTATAACTGAAACAAGCTCATCTTCATTGAAAACTCAGGTAGTAGTTGTGAAGGATCTCAATAATCAATATAAAGACACATTTCTGAACATTGATGATATAGTGAATGACCTTGTAAAATATGTCTTCTCTACTTTTGACCTGATAAGTATTTATCATCGCGTCGTTGAAGGAGTTTGATAAAAAGTATGCTGTCTTTGAAGCCAATAGTAAGTGGTCTGTACCAATTTTATAGTCACAAATAGGGTTACTGCCTTCTACCGACCTGAAGACAAGTTGGTTGAAGAAAAAATCTACACAGTATTTTTCTTTACCTTGACAATATCACCATTGCTAGACACACACAAAATAGTTATGACTAAAATGTACTGTACAACACTTACTAAAGATTGTCAATCATACATTTAATTCTTAATGAATCTAAGACTGTCAATTATGTATATTCCATCCATATTATTGGTTGCATGGTGAGGAATGGTGTTATAAGGCCAGATCTTGAGAAGCTCCTTTCACTACAAGTTAGTGATGTTTGCATAAGTGTATTCAAGAATTCTCAGACAAAGTAAAATCAGTAGTAAATACAAAGTTTCCACTAGATGAAAGACCAATGGATGCACTAATCTATTCAAGAAGAAGCTCGAACATGCCAACTCCACTCAGTGAATGAAAACTCACCTTTGGAGGTTGAGTGTCAGACATCTTATGCAGCTACTTGTATTTCTGCAGCACTCAAGGTGGCCGACCTGTCATGGACACTACAAGGAAGTGAAATGCATTACTAAATTGAAGAGAAAGAAGCCCCTACCATCCAAGAGTCAGTGTTTCACAATAAGATATCGTATTGGGAAGTAAAATGTGGTTCCTGACTCTTGTTTGGGCTTTTTGCTTCTTGATTTCCTTCGTTTCTACACTTGCCTCAATGGAGTTTATCAGACAGAGTGATTTGTATGCTGCATTTTGTGAAGTCAATTTTTGTCTACTCGTACATGTCTTGAGCATGATTTGTGCGGCATTGAAGCCTCCATTCTAACGACATTCAGATGGGACCTTTGTAAAGGCAACACATCTTATTGATCTGGTTAACATTGATGTCAAGGAGCCTTTACCCACACCAGCACGTAAGTCATATTTACTAAAAGTTGTTGATGAATACTCGCAATTACCGTTTGGCTTTCAATGCAACTGTAACTGTGATCAGTTGCCTGGAACAGATTCTTTAGCTTGTGTGGAATGTTCAATCACATTAACCCTGATCAAGGAACCTCCTTAATTTTTAAGGATCTCAAAATGTACATTTCTCAAAAAGAGTGTTAAAACAAGTCATACAACCTCGTACTATCCAACAGGTATGGGACAGGTAGAGCGAGTCATTGATGTCATGTGGAAGACAGTCTAGTTACCTCTCGCATCATTTAATTTGTCTGGGAACGAATGTTTTCTGATGTGTTACACTCATTAAGATCACTGTTGTGTACGTACATCTACAAATATCACGCCACATGAACGGTCCTTTACATTGTAATGTCGCTCAACTTATGGAAGTTCATTCCCTTCCTGGCTAGTGACCCTCAGACCCGTCCAACTGACACAGCTTGGTCAAATTAACAACTTATCAAAATAACAAGAATGAACCCCCTGGTAGATTAAGTTCAGGTCTCCTACAGTAATCCAACTATGCAAGTATCAAATATTCAGATGGACGGGAGTCGACAGGGTTAGTTCACAACATGGCTCCCTTTCCAGAGAGTCAAGTTGTCCACCCAACTCCCACCAAGGAACAAGACAGGGAGGATCTGTCGACATCGGTGCAAGACAATATGGATAATATGGCCACAACATGCCAAAACTGATGTATAGTGAGACTGTGGCTCCATCAGCAACAATAAGATCTGGTTGCGTACCAAAACTTCTCACGCCTTACAACTGGGACTAGTCTTTGGTTAATAAGTTTCTTGTGATCGATACTACTATTGTTTTGTTTTCGTAGGAGAGAATAATGTTCATGACTGTTCGTTTCATGCTTTCCTTTGACATTCCTTTAATTTATTTTGATAGAGGTGTTTTTCATAGACAGAATCTGAACAGGATTTTCGGAAGTAATGTTACTTGACATTTTTGTGAGTTGTTCTGCCTCAACATTGAATAAGGTATTGGAATGTGACACAATGTTATTGATATGTGACATATTATATATAAGGAAGTGTGGCATAATTTGTACAGATGATGTGTTGAGATGTGTTGAGGCTTGTTTCACTGTTTTATGCAACTACCACTTAGAAAAGGTGACACATTAGATATCCTATTTGTACTACTCAAAAAAGGAGATTTAGATTAGATACTCTATTTGTATTACTTAGAGAAGGTGACTTAAATTAGATACTCTGCTTATAGAAAAGGCAACATAAATTAGATGTTCTATTTATACTACTTAGAAAGGCAACATACATGAGAGAGAAGCGCCAAAGCCTTGATAAAGGAAGCTGCTTCATATATATCCATAAGACGAAGCTCAATGTTTGAACTATGTTTAAAAAAAATGCTTTCTAAGTCATCCCTCACTTGCAAAACATCGACACAGCAGCGTCAATGACCCCAGAATACTGTAATGTGTTTCTACGTAGTTATAACACCATCGCAAAGGTACTTTATCTACTAACATGTAATGCACGTTGACAGATCCATGATATCCATTGCTCTAGTATTAAGTCATATCCATCTATAAATCGTGTTACTCATCTTCACTGAGCGCATTGATATTATATCTATTCAATTGTCTATGACGTCTCGTTCCCTCTGGAAAAGGTCCCCAAGGGGATGGCCACGGCAGAAGAGACTTCACCTCTCCATATTGAAACAATCCTTCCTTGCATGTTCAATCCCTATCCCTGTATCAACAACTCTTTCATGCATGTACTCCTTTACCATATCCTTCCAATATACAACTAACCTTCTTCTCCTCCAAGGACTTTCTTAACAAACTCTTCACTCATCTTTCTCTTTATATGACCAAAACCACAATGTATTTCTTTTCATCCAGTCCACTACATCACACTTCACTCCACTAGCACAAGGTCTCATGCCACATCTTTGTCATACATGCTTTCATTGCTCTCACCCTCCCATCTTGTCACGTGAAGTTATCCTCTCGGATAACTCATTTCCACAGCAGGCCCTCTTGACTGCTGTGCCCTATTCCGTATCTAAGTCTTTCATCCATACATCAAGGTTGGCAGGATAATATTGTTCTTTAAACTTCCTTTTGCCTCCATAGACACATTTCTTTCTCTCATATCCCTTGCAAGTGATCCTATGACACACCTGCCTTTCACAGCTCTCTTCTCTCTCTTATTTCTCCATCCATCTCTTCATGTTTGCATAGCACTGTTTCCAAAATACTTAAACTCTTTCACTTCTCCTTAAGGTACCACACACCTTCCTACTGTTGGCACACTCACTCAATAAGATGTATTACAATCCACCATCTCTACATCCTTCCTTTCAAGAACCACTATCTTACTATTACTAGCATTCACTTCAAGGTTCTTTCTCGTACAAACACAATAAAAAAACACAAATACTAGTATACAGCTTCCACACACAGTCATGGAAGCTGGAAATGTAAGTGTTTCGTTAACTATACATACAAAAGAAAATCTAAACTCACGCCAGAATATGAAAATACTTGTACCTTACTGAAACGTGTATGAGATTCCTTTACCTGTGGGACGTTAATTGGCGTGGTGGGGCGGGCAGGTGTTGAGATGGTGATTCACGTCCCTTCACAACCGAGGATGTAAGCCCAATGCCTCCTGTGCTACAGCTGGGGCAATACTTCTACTACCACTCTACCATATAGGCTGCGGCTCACTAACTTACTTCCTCGCTACCCACATCCATAACTTAACTGGTCACCCAAGATCTGGAATGAGATAACAACATGGCGTCAAAGTAGAGCGGAGATTCCTCCCGCTCTCTTTCTCGCTCAAGTATTTTCATTCCAGATATATGATTATGTGCACTTCCTATTTCTTTTCTCTCTTTTTTTTTTTTTTTTTCTCTCTCTCTCTCTCTCTCTCTCTCTCTCTCTCTCTCTCTCTCTCTCTCTCTCTCTCTCTCTCTCTCTCTCTCTCTCTCTCTCTCTCTCTCTCTCTCTCTCTTCTCTCTCTCTCTCTTTTGTCTCTTACTCTCTCTCTCTCTCTCTCTCTCTCTCTCTCTCTCTCTCTCTCTCTCTCTCTCTCTCTCTCTCTCTCTCTCTCTCTCTCTCTCTGTTGTTTTTTGTTTGTTTTGATTAAACGTTACAAGATATATGAAAATCCATATTTGTTTATCACTCAGATGCTTGTTAAATGCGTATTGTTTGACAGCAGTGACTTGCAACATATTTTTTTCATTAAAGGAAGTGCTAGAAATAGAATTAGGCTAAAGCCCAAAAAACAACTAAAATTACACTTATTGCAGCTTATTTGAATTACATGAAAAATACTGAAAACATAAACTAAATATAATCTATTAGGGACCAGGAAGTGATAAAAATATGTAAGTCAGGGAGGGATAATATTTAAGAGACATTGAAGCTTTATAGAGAGTGTGTGAAAGTATAAACCAGATCAAAGAACCCATTGATATACTCCTCAATTCATCCCTAAGACATAAAATTTTTAGCTACGACTTCAACTAACCGAGATTCAATGAGGAAACACACACACACACACACACACACACACACACACACACACACACACACACACACACACACACACACACACACACACACACACACACACACAGTTAGAGAGGCCAATGTACTATCAGACAATCGATCGTGGCGGAGATGTGGGTCAACAGGTTATGTACTAGGCAGAATTTTGACCTGTCCTTGTAATGCAGTGTGTGTGTGTGTGTGTGTGTGTGTGTGTGTGTGTGTGTGTGTGTGTGTGTGTGTGTGTGTGTGTGTGTGTGTGTGTGTGTGTGTGTGTGTGTGTGTGTGTGTGTGTGTGTGAAGTAAGTGTGATGATAAAAAACGAAGCATGAATGTTGAGGACAAATGTACAATACTTATGGTAGTGGAT
Source organism: Cancer borealis (assembly GCA_036785275.1). Classification (NCBI taxonomy): domain Eukaryota; kingdom Metazoa; phylum Arthropoda; class Malacostraca; order Decapoda; family Cancridae; genus Cancer; species Cancer borealis. The sequence continues at coordinate 29,615 of JAXIVD010001312.1, read as the reverse complement.
AGGAATGTGATATAATAGCCTTGCAAGAGAAGCTTTCCGTAAGACTGATTTAATTATATTCCAATTTAATTTAATTATAGCTCAATAGAACGAACGCCTACTTTGGTGTGCAATCTAGAGGTTAGGTTAGCCTAACCTAACCTAACCTAACTATTTCAATTAAAATTTCTTTATATATATATATATATATATATATATATATATATATATATATATATATATATATATATATATATATATACATACATATATATATATATATATATATATATATATATATATATATATATATATACATATATATATATATATATATATATATATATATATATATATATATATATATATATATGGTATAATATGTTTTATTATGTAGATATCATTCCAAAATAAAAGTTGTATGGTGTATATACTTTTCCTTGTAGATAACAAGCCAAAGTAGCTCCAACAAAACACACACACACACACACACACACACACACACACACACACACACACACACACACACACACACACACAACGCACACACATACACACACACACACACACACACACACACACACACACACACACACACACACACACACACACACACACACACACACACACACAGACACACACACACACGCACACGCAAACGCACACGCACACGCACATGCAAACGCACAGACACACACACACACACACACACACACACACACACACACACACACACACACACACACACACACACACAACACACACACACACACACACATACACACACACACACACACACACACACACACACACACACACACACACACACACACACACACACACACACACACACACACACACACACACACACACACGGGGTTCTAACCCTGCTCTGGTCACTATTAATTTTCACTAACAGGAAGTGGTTATTGTCCCCTTGAGCAAAGATGTGTGATGGGTCTATGAACTTAGCCTCTTTCGGGGAGTCCCGCCCGTGATCTTCCAGACCATGGTGCATAACACACACACACACACACACACACACACACACACACACACACACACACACACACACACACACACACACACACACACACACACACACACACACACACACACACACACATACACATATACATACACGCACACATACACACATGCGCGCGCGTTTTGCTATAGCTCTGTGGATAACGTCTTTGCCTGTCACTCAAAAGGTTGAGTTGCGCTCCTTGCTCAAAACTTTCCCTGACAGTCAAGTAGTTATTGTCTTTATTGATCACAAGAGGATGGTATGTGTGGTGTGTAAAAGATCACAGTTGTACCCATAGATCGGTCTACATGAGTTCAAAGCTTTACTGTAGGGTAATGACAGGCGATCACCAGTCCAACACGTGACAACACTTAAACCTTAAAATCATCATTGAATTACACCCACCCACCCACACCCACCCACCCACCCACCCACCCACCCACCCACCCACCCACCCACGCACGCACGCACGCACGCACGCACGCACGCACGCACGCACGCACGCACGCACGCACGCGCACACACACACACACACACACACACACACACACACACACACACACACACACACACACACACACACACACACAGTTAGAGAGGCCAATGTACGTATCAGACAATCGATCGTGGCGGAGATGTGGGTCAACAGGTTATGTACTAGGCAGGATTTTGACCTGTCCCTGTAATGCAGTGTGTGTGTGTGTGTGTGTATGTGTGTGTGTGTGTGTGTGTGTGTGTGTGTGTGTGTGTGTGTGTGTGTGTGTGTGTGTGTGTGTGTGTGTGTGTGTGTGTGTGTGTGTGTGTGTGTGTGAAGTAGGTGTGATAAAAAACGAAGCATGAATGTTGAGGACAAATGTACAATGCTTATGGTAGTGGATAGGAATGTGATATAATAGCCTTGCAAGAGAAGCTTTCCGTAAGACTGATTTTATACTCATACTCCCAATATAACAAAATATAAGAATCCCAATATAACAAAATATGAAACTCCTAATGTAACAAAATATAAAACTCCCAATATAACAAAATATAACACACGCAATATAACAAAATATAACACATGTAATATAACAAAATATAACACACGCAATATAACAAAATATAAC